>JAQQSW010002764.1:0-14863 GCA_028646575.1 Pseudocheirus occidentalis
TGGTTCTAAAATATCTGGGCAGTTTTCCTTGAGAATTTCTTGAAGGATGCTTTCTAGGTCCTTTTCTTGATCATGGCTTTCAGGTAGTCCAAAAATTTTTAAATGATCTCTCCTGGATCTATTTTCCAGGTCAGTGGTTTTTCCAAATGGGTAGACTCTTAAGGAACCTAATTATATGTGAAGCTTGTATTGACAAGCAGGCCAGAATAATCTAACACAGAATGAGTCTGTGCTAGATTGAATTCTTGACGCCTTTATGGAGGCCAGATGCATTTTAAGGCTACCTGGAGATGACAGACAATGGAAGTCTGGGTTAGTTTAAGTGTAACAGACTTGGGTATAGGTATTTTGATAGGATCAAGAAGTAGCTGGGCAATGGAGAGCTAGGCTAGTAAGAGTAAGAGATTTGGGCCTAGCTGTAATGAACGGCTTATGGCCTCAGGCAAATATCTCATCAAGTGGGAAGATTCAATCAGAGTTCAAGTGGTTTCCCAGAGCCTGCATCCCACCAGTAGCATTTATAGTATTTTGTCCTTTTCTGCATTTTGATTTAAATAAATTGCAGACCTGATCTACTTACAAAGACATGCATGGTAGTTTAAAAAATAAAATATTATTTCTTGAAAGACATTATCTAAGAAAGCTAAGTGTAAGAAGTGATTTTTTAAAAGATTCTTGTTTTATTCATTAAGAAATATGTGATACTGGGATTGGAGGTTGAGGCAAAACCAGCTGGACCTTAGGACAATTCAGATCTTCCATATACAGCTTTTTCACAGAAGGTCTGTGGGTAACAGAGAAAGGAGAGGATTATAAATAAGTTTTTGTGGTTTGAAATGAAATTATGTGGTTTAAAATTTCCATCTGGATTAGGGAAAAACCAAGTGGTTCCCTTCTTCCTCCTCCTGCTGTTTTTATTCAAGGAAAAAGGTCTCATAGTCAGATAATTGCCTCAAATTAATCAATTGGTTCAGCACATTTAATATACTGCACACCAAGTTAAACATTGCAAAAGGTCTGCCCTTTTAAGTCACAGACATCCTTATCTAATTAAGTTTATTTTCAGTTACCAAACTTGTTAAAAATCATAATAAGAGTAACAAAGAATTAGAAACTTTGTGAATCCCATCAGCTGGGGACTGATGGGGTACGGGCTCTAGGAAACCCCTTGAACTCTGATTGAATCTTCCCACTAGATGAGGTATTTTCCTAAAGCCATAAGCCTTTCATCATAGGTAGGCCCAAATCTCTTATTCTTACTAGCCTAGCCCTTCATTCTTCAAAAGCTACCCCCAGGTCCATGACCTCCAACATAACCAAACTGGACTGAGAACCTGAGAGCATCAGGTTGAGTACAAAGCAGTCTCCTAGCTTTCTGACCTAATAGGACCTGAGAAGTCAGGCCCAAAAAACACCTTCAAGGTACTTGGAGAGCAAGAAGGGAATAGGAAGAGAGAGAGAGGTTTACCTTCCAGTCCTGGCTGGAGAAGAACTTGAGATTAGCAGTGTTTCCTAGTCAGGGAACCATAAAATGTTGAGGTTTAGTGTTTAGATTAGGGGTGCTCCAGATCCCAAAATACCAACACACTGGGTCCCCCCTTCTCTCAGCCAAAGTAAAGCAAAGTTTATTGAAGATTCACCTTAATGGGTAGACTCTTAAGGAGCTTAAGTATATGTGAAGCTTGTATTGACAAGTAGGCCAGAATAATCTGACACAGAGTGAATATATACTAGATAATTCTCAGCTCCTTCATGGAAGCAAGATGCGTCTTATATACGGAAAGATTGTGGAAGGGTTCTAGGGGTGGTCCAGAGGAGGAGTTTGGGGAGGGTCTTGAGGAAGAGTCAAATGAGGTCAGACTCCAGTAATGAGCTTAAGGGTGGGAAATAGTTGAAGACTACCTGGAGATGACAGACAATGGAGGCTAGGCTAGTTTAAGGGTAACAGATTTGGGTATAGATATTTTGATAGGATCAAGGATGAGAAGTAGCTGGACAATGGAGGGCTAGGCTAGTAAGAGTAAGAGATTTAGGCCTAGCTATAATGAAAGGTTTATGTCCTCATGCAAATTCCTCATCTAGTGGGAAGATTCAATCAGAGTTCAAAGGGTTTCCCAGAGCCTGTACCCCATCAGGGACTATCTAAACAGAGGTACATGAATGTAATGGAATGCTATTGTGCAGTAAGAAATGAAGAAAGAAAATTTCATAGAATCCTAGGAATACTTGTAAGAACTAATTCAGAGTAAAGTGGCAGAATCAGAAGAAAGTACAGAAACATGGGAGTTTTTGTTGTCACACACCCTCCTTTTGTGGGTTCTTAAACTAAGAACTTGGATAATAGTTATGCTCATGAATTGGTTTCTAGAATCAGTTTGCTTATTTATACAGTGAGAGTAACTTCAGAGAAGTTTTGTGTATCAGTTGGCAGAGTCCGTTGAGTAGGATATATTTTGTGAGTGCAGGTGTTTGGAAGTTATTAATATAGATAGCTCAAGTTATTTATACTATATATTGATTGCATTACATCTTCAACATACTGTGAAAACATTAGCTAATTAACTCACACCACCTCCCTAATTTCTGGGAGACATTTGCCATATGAGGGAACTATGACAACTTGCTTTTTTGCCTAGAGAGATCCATGACAGTGAAGGCAGGGTAAAAAAGAGTATGCATTCTGTCTTGGCATTCTCCATTAATCATTCCTATTTATCTGAAAGTTTATATTCTATAATAAGCCACATTCTGCCTCCACAACTTTGCTTATGACATTATTCATGCTTTGAATGTATTATAAGTGGTATGGAGAAATTCTATGAGAGAAGTGGCCAAAAGAGGCAAACTCGGGCTTTTGAATAGAAAACAGGATGCCTCCCTGTACCTGAAGACTGTGAGAAACCAGCCCTCAACAGTTCTCTTCATTTCTAACTTTTTTTTTTGGAGAGGGGAAGACAGGACAATTAGGGTAAAGTGACTTGCCCAAGGTCATGTTGCTAGTAAGTGTTAAGCTTCTGAGGTTGAATTCAAACTCAGGTCCTCTTCATTCCAGGGCCAGTGCTCGATTCACTGTTCTAGCTAGTCACCCCATTTCCCTTCATTTCTAGTCCCTGTAACCTTATAGACAGCTAAAAACAAACTCCTCTCAATGAGTTCACTCTTTCCTTGATAGAATTGAGATTATATCTCACTCCCAGCTAATGATCTTTATTGTTGTGTATACTTTGGTCTATTCTAATCTGTATATCCCCAATTTCTGTTTATTGTTAGTCTTGATAAAGAGAAAGTCTCCCTATTCATGATGGTCTTTTGTGTAATTAGTGTCTTGTGAGAGGGAGTTAAGCTTGGTAATAACAAGCTACAAATTATCTTCCCTTTAAGAGCAATCAGGAAAACTGTTGTTTATATTATAAATAAATATATATTATAATTAATATATATTAATATATAATATAATGTAACACAATATATCATATATGATATATTATAATATATATTATATCCCAAAGTATTATATCCTTAGACTACCAATAATTGAGGCTTAGTGGATAAACACATTTCAAGTCTAATGCCCCTCTTGGAGATAGGTGAGGGAAAAATCAAAATAGCTAGATATAGCCTTTCTCCAGGACAGTTAGATAGCACAGTAGATAAAGCATTGGGTTTGAAGTCGGAAAGACTCATCTTCATGACTTCAAATCTAGCCTCAGACTGGCTAGATTTGGTCAAGTCACATAACCCCGCTTGCCTCAGTTTCCTCATCTGTAAAATAAGCTGGAGAAGGAGATGGCAAAACACTCCCATGTCTTTGCCAAGACAATCCCAAATGAGGTCATGAAGAGGTGAACATGACTAAACAACAACAGCCTTCCTCACAAAAGCAGAAATCAGTCTTTCTTGGAGTGGGATAGGTCAGATACCAGATTAGAAATTAATCTCTTAAACATGGGAATTGAGCCAATCATCTCTATATTTACACAGCCCCCACACATACACCAAGAAAAGCAAATATTGTGTAATAGAGATTTGAAGTTTCTTATGTAATCCCCTCCACAATATGTATGGAAGTGCCCATTTTACTTGTTGTTAATTAAGAAAATCAGCTGCTAGATAATAGGAGAGGGACAACTATAGGATATAGCTATAGGTTACAAGTGCTATATAGCACAAATGTTCAAAAGAAGAATGATGGCTAGCTATTATAAAGGAAAATTATTTATGAAGGAATTCTAATTTTGATTTTAATTTTTTTTAGATAAAAAACTCACTTAAATTATTATTGGACAACAGAAAAAAAACTCACAAAGTATAAGTAGAAGATGAAGATTTGTGATTACACAAAAGATAAAATATATTCAAAAAGTAATTAATGAATCAAATTTGCTTACCATAAACTTTAGCTCAGAAAGAGCAACAAAAGTGATACTGGGGTATCAGATAAGTGAATGAAAAGGAACAAACATTTATTAAGCCCCTACTAAATACCAACCATTGTGCTAAACTTTTATGATATTGTCTCATTGTGGAATCATGGGGCTAGGATGAATTTCTAGAATTTCCCTTTTTCATTCTCCTATTGTATTTTTCATGTTTGAAAATAGCTGGATTCAAATCCTGGCTCTTCTACTTACTAGTTATGTGACCGTGATCAAGTCTCTTAACCTTTCGGTTCCTTCATCTGTAATGTGGGGATGATGCAATGTTTGTACCACCAACCTGACAGGGATATGTGTGCTCATCAAATTGATCCAGGGTTTATCAAAGTTGTAAATTTGATGAGTATATCTCTTTCCTTATTAAAAAAAATAGACATGCTAATCGGTTTCTTATTGGGAGAACAAAAAGGGCTCCTGGTTTGTTTCTAATGACTGGGAATCTGACTGGTTTTCAGTCATAGGAAATGAGACTCAGGTGAATGTTGGCATGTAAGATAAATCATCCCTTATGCTAGACTGTTAAAAAAAATCAATAGACTGCTCCCATCTGATTGATCATTCAAAAGACAGTAGTATGTCCAGAATGGACCTGTGTTCTCAGGATACTGAAAAGGGGGTGCAGGGGAGGGAGTAAGTCAAAGAGAGAACATGATCCTTTTGAGTCAGTCCCCAGGAATGAACTTGGTTTGATTTGGGGACAATATGCATACATTTGAGGAATTGCTTCCCCCTGCAAAGACAGTGTGAAGTGAAAAGTTCAATATTGTTACTGCTTTTGGAACAATACAATAGCTCCTTGCACATTGTAACAGCTCTTAGGTAAACAACAGAAATAGTGTCCAGAAGAGAAAACTCAGGCAAAGGGACTGTATTTAAACTGTCCAGCTTGGTTGTGTGGAAAGTTCTAAATTCATTTGATGGTTGTCTTCTCCTTCCCTCACACCTCAGCTGTGTAGGAAAACACAAACAATGATTCTGTATAGTTTTTGAATATTTAATATTTCTTAGTTTCTCATCTGCTTTTTGATGGGCAGCAAGAGCATTACTCTCTTTTGTTTAGCATGTTTCTAGAGCCAGACAATGACTTTTTTTTTTTTTTTTTGCTTTTTGGAGGGCAGTTGGGGTTAAGTGACTTGCCCAAGGTCACACAGCTAGTTTTTTGTGTTAAGTGTCTGAGGCCGGATTTGAACTCAGGTACTCCTGACTCCAGGGCCGGTGCTCTATTCACTACGCCACCTAGCCGCCCTCAGACAATGACTTTTGACACTATGTATTAGGCAGCATAAAAATCTATTAGCAAACTGACCATCAATATCTTATTTGTCTTTGAGAAAATAATTCAAGCAAGAGCTTCCAAGTTTGGCAGTGAAGAGGTTTTGATTAGTCCATACCATGTTTAAAATTTCTTTATATCAAGCAGTACACAAGCACCCACTGTGCAAAGCAATGGAGATATGAGGAATGGTAAAAGATAGTCCCAGCTCTCAAGGAGCTCATAGTCTAATGGGGGAGACAACGTGCAAATAAATATGTTCAAACAAGCTATCGACAGGACAGATAGAGATTGATGATAGAGGGAAGGCACTAGATTTGGGAGGGTTTGAGAGAGACTTTCTATAAAAGGTGGCATTTTTATCTGGCACTTTAGGGAATCCAGGGGAGCCAAGAGGAGGGAAAGGATTCTAGGTGTGGGAGGCAGTCAGAAGGACTTTCAATGCCAAAGAGAGGATTATCAGAGTAAAAGTATAATCTTTACAAGAGAAACCATAATTTCTACAGAATGATGGCCAGAACCAATTTCTGTTCTTTGTCAGAATGATTCCTTGAGAATTGTTCTTGCTTGCAGAGGATTTTCTGAGGTTAGATGTCTGCTTTTTCATGAATTGCTGAGGTGTGCAGTTCATCAAGGTCCAACTTTGCAAAGTAACCTAAGGTCACAGGATCATAGGATTTAAAGCTGGAAGGAATCTCATCTAGTCTGATTTCCTCATTTTATGTGGGTGGAGTACACAGATACTCTCAGGGCAGGAATGATGCTGGCTTTGCTTCTCTACCTTCACCCCCCCCCCTTTTTTTTTTTAGAGATCTTTTCAGAAGCAGCTATTGGACATTTTGCAACAATGAAGGAAGACAGGACGTGGAAAGAGAGAAGGGGCTACCCTTCAGAAGCCCAAAACTAAGCAGAAGGTGCTAATATGAGATATTAGGAAATGACTCAGAGGAGATGGGAGTGGGGGAGAGGTAGGATTAGCCACACCACCAATGAAAAAATATAAGGAACTTTATCAGTAGCAAAGTACCTGGTGCATAGGTGGCATTTAATAAAATTTTATTTACCAACCAACTGATAATAATTTAAAAATAAACTCAGTTAAAGTATGTAGTAAATAATGTTTTGTTTTTGTTGTTCTGTCTTTAAGTTTATTTTACAGATGAGGAAACTGAGGCAAACAGGGTTAAGTGACTTTCCCAGGGTCACACAGTTAGTAAGTGTCTGAGGCCAAATTTATGCTCAGGAAGATGAGTCTTCCTGACTCCAGACCTGGCCTGGGCCATGTTGCTGCCCCAAGTAAATAAAGTAGGAAGACCTACAACTAAAGGCCCCAGTCTGCAGCTTGTTCCTAGGATATAACTAAGACTGGCTCCTGCATCCTCAGACCAGAGATTCAAGAAGCTCAAGTTGTCTTGAGGGCAGTGCTGATTAACAGACTCTTGCTGTATCACCACCTCCAGGGATGGCCCAGCAGAGAGAGAAACTTAAGAGTCCACCATTGAAAGAAACTACAAGGGTCAGGGATATGTGCTTAGAAGGTATTGTCTGCATGTTTTGATTAATAAAGTTTGATTACATGCATTGAGAAGTGTAAGTCTATTGAGGGTTTTCATACCCTAGCTAACATAAACAATGGTTAATAGGCTATACACATGGCCCATGCATTACAAAAAAACCCTGCCCCCTGAGATCAAACACTTGGGATTGAATCCCACCTTTGATGCTTAATATTTCTGTGACTTTGAGCCAGTCACTTAATTCCTGGAATCTCATTTGTAATTTCCTCATCTATAATAAGATGGGGTTCGAACTAGATGGCTTTTGAGGTCTTTTGCACTTATGGTCCTATTTTAGTCTTTTACTGTGCATTCATTCAATACGCATTTATTAACCATCTAGTATGTGCAAGGCACTGTGCTGGCATCTGGAAACACAAAGAGAAAATGAAAAACAGCCTCTGCCTTTGAGGAGTTTACATTCTGTTGGCTTACAATATAAATAAAAGTCACATGTTTTAAATCTTCGTGCACCTGAGTGACTTTTTGGAGAACTTGGGGAAGTGCCAGTGCTGAATCCGGGAGTTCCACCTAGATGTGGGCAATGAACTAGAGTAGTCCAATATCCATTCCTAAAATGCGTTGGGCCCTTCTTGTCATGACAAAAGATTTACTATATACAGAGCAGGAAATAAGCTCACAGAGTTGAAGTGACTTACTCAAAATCACTCTGTTAGTAGTAGAGTCAGGGCTTAAACTTAGGTGATCTGATCCCTAATCCAGATCTCTTTCTACTGTATGACCCTGCAGTGGATTGTAGGGGGACTCAAGAGTCAGTATTCATCAATATGGGTTCCTGAGGTTGCAGTCAGATAATAGCTGTAAGGAATTAACTCAGAATGAGGCAAGAAGCCTTTTATTCTGCCCACCTGGGGTAGATACCAAGATGGAAGGCATCTACCATGAGCCTGGCATAAGATGTTCTTTATATATGAATCTGGGGGAGGGGAGGCAGTATTCATTAGGTAAGCATTATTCAATATATCATTATGTGCAATGAAGAAAAGATTCATAAAACACAGATGGTTATACAAAAAAGAATAGAATACTTGTTGAAGAAAAATTTATATTATTTACAAGTGATAGATAAAGGAGTTATCATCTTAGTGTAACTAGTTTCACTAAATCAAAGAAAACTGCCCATCAGGCCAGACAGGGCAACTTTCCCAGGACTCTGGCATCCTCAGCACCTAAGTCTCTTCATATCAATAAGAGGAGGAATGGAGACACTGAAAGACACTAGCTGCTACATCTGGTCTTATAGTTCAATAGGGTCATTTATGACTGATACAGAGCAAGATGGAGTCAGCATGCCTTCAATTAGGGCTGTTTGGGGTGTATGGGTGTTCAAGGAGGACTAACACCTCTGGTGTGAGGGATGCTCATCCACCTTTGATGTCCACCTTCCCCTACCTCTTACCTGTGGCTCCAAGAAGCTGTAGCATGTGCAGTGGTCACACCTGGTGAATCATCTCAGCAAATGGGCTAAACCAGGTTGAGAACTAATGGGCCAAAAACCCATTGGCAAGTTAGTGTGGCATCTACCCCAAGCATGTGAAGACTTCCCCTGGTGGAATGGATGAATGAGAATAATTTGTTCCAACAGCCATGAAAGTGGCTGAAGTAGGTACTGTGGAGAGCTTAGAGCTTAGTCAGACATAAAAGATGCCAAGGTCATCTACTGCATCCCAGACCATCACCATCACCTGAATTTTTTCCTGCCTCTGGACTTCAATGACTCTGGAAGAGAGAGTGAGACTGACGACTTTGTGCAACTCTGCCCCACTTAATTCCAGTTTATGCACAAACATCATCCTGTGATGTCATTGGTCCTGAGAGACATTAATAATATACCATTATATTAATAACAAATTATTAATTTGTGATCTACCCTTTTCTTCCTATTTCTGCTAAAGGCCCAACTCCTGAAAAGTTCAGCCAGCCTCTGAAGAACATGGATGATTGATGAGATTCTCCTAGCACTCAAAACACATAATTGTTAGTTGGGTGAAACAACTAGTAGTCCAGTATGGCTGAGAAAGAGGGTGTCTAAAGGGAGGTTACACAAAATAACACTGGAAAGGTAGGTAGGAACCAGACTGGAAGAACTTAAATGCCAGGCTAAGGATTTTATATTCTATCCTAGAAGCAATAGGGAATCATTAAAAAATTAATTAAAATTAAAAAATTTTGAGTAGGGGAGTGGCATGGTCAGATTTGTGTCTTGTATATCAGTGTGGTATTAGGTCAGATGACCTATGATACCATCCTCCTATCCCCACTACCCAACACATTAGTACAGAGCAGGAAATTAAGCAAATTGGAAAGAAAAGAGACTGAAAGCAAGCCCAGTTAAAAGACTATCCCAAGAGTGCAAATGAGAAGTGGTAAAAGTCTGAATTAGGGTGCAGGTTGTTATAATCATAGAATATTGATTGTAGGATGCCACCCGAGTACCAGCCTCAGGTGTGAGTGAAGATGTGAGAGAAAAAGAGAGAGAAGAGTAGCCAGACAATGTGGGTAGTTCAAGGTAGAACCATGAACTCTATTTATTGATGCTTAGAACAAGATTTTTAAATATCCAAAGGACAAAGATTCTAATATTCTCATCAATAGACTTAGTGTTTCACATCCTGGGATATTATCACAGTTTTATTATTTCAAAGATTTACTACATCCTGGAAGTAACCTCAGATACAATCAAACTTTCTGATTTCTAGCGTCCAAGAGTCTGAGGCAGCACATCAGGTCCTTGGGAAGTCAATCAACATTAACAAAGAGAATGCAAATTAGAGCAGACCTTCAAACATCTAGGTCTTTGTAAATCATTGTCTTGAATCTGCTATACCTTGGGACCTAAACAGGAGAGGCTTGTCTTTTTTAAGTATCTGAAGTTTTGAGAATTCTAGGCATCAAAAGTCTTTGGAAATCCAACAGGTCTTTGGAAGTCAGTTAACATTTTAAAGGCGTAGACAAAGATGATGTGAATGAGAGCAGATTTCAAAGCATCTAGGTTTGTTTAACACAAATCTATGCCAAAACCGCTTCTCCAAGGCATCTGCATGTGATCTGACCCCCAAGACCAAATATTTTGTCTTGCTTCAATTGATATGAGAGAGCTATCTCAAGTTAGTGACAGCATCATTTGATATAACTGTCTGACATCAGCAATATCAATAATCCAATATGTTCCTTTCCAGATTTTCACAACTACTTATAGTTCCAGACTATTGCCAATGGCCTGATGAGTATTTCGGTATTTGATTGGTATTAGCCAATCCAACATAACGATCATGAGCAGTATGAGCTACTCTCAGATGGTTAACAGTATACCCTCCTTTGTACAACCTAATCTTGAGTGCTGCATGCTCTGATATTATGTCAGTTTTAGATTACCCACCATATAAGACACCATGAGTGAGTTGCCGTCCAGAAAACTATTGTACACTGGCCCTGGCTTTGACATTAGGGGCCCATAGAATGTTTTATGCTACTGGGTTCACATAGATCTGTATTCTAGGGTACAGTGACATGGCAGAGATAGGAAGAGGCATAGCAGATCTGCCCTAGGACTACCCTAACATGTTGCCACAGGGCATGGGCTGGAAATGCATACATTTACCATAAAAGGTCAGATCTTTCAGGAGACTGGCTGCCATATAGGTGGTCATCTCCTCAATGCTTCTTCCATCTTTATTTCTGATTTAGACCCGAATCTCCGTATCTGGCATCAGTTTCTCATTTCTGCCTCTATGTCCTACATTTTGGTGCTCCAAAGAAAATATGATTCAACTAAATAAGCATTTATTAAAGTCCATTATATGACAGGTATTGCATTTCAAAGTGCTTTGCAAACATTTCATTTGGTCCTCACATTAACTCTGTGAGGTAGGTGTCATTTTGATCCCCGTTTTACAGATAAGGAAACTGAGGATCAGAGAAGTTAAGTGACTTGCCCAGAGCCTCACAGTTAAGACATGTCTGAGATAGGATTGGAAGTCCTAACTCCAAGTCCAGCACTATCCACTATATACTTCCTCTCTGATGCAGACTTGGTCTGGTTTTTTGGCTTCTACTTCCTTAGATCTTCATATGGGCCCATTCTTCCTGACTAGAAGGCTACTCTACTGCCCAGCTGCTTGTTTTAAGCACTGCTCTGTGTCAGCAATGCATAGATGGGATATTGCCAGCTAGATGCTTTTCTGTGTCTTCCAGAGACTTATAGCTTTCCTTAGGTGTTTTAGTCATGTTCTCAGGATAGGGTCCGAGAGTTTCCTACCTGAATTAGCTGGAGACAAGTTTTTTTTAACATATTATATAAATAATTCTATATAACTACTAAATCAAGGGCCTCCTTTTTCATAACCAATTCAGCTGTTTAGTTTTATTCCTTCTGTAAAGGTGAGGTCAACCAAACCCAGGGTTATTGAGATGAGGGTCTTTAGTTTTTTCTTGAAGAATGACTCCTTGCCCATGAAACTTATCCTAACATTGACTCAGATTCTTTCTAAAAGCTGTTTTTTTTCTCCCTACTAAAAGAGGACAGAGTGATTTTTCATAGTATTCTTATATCAACAAGATGAAATATCAAGACCATTTTGTAACCTGGTTTTCCACTGGGGCAGAGTATAAGGCTGTATCTGAAACCTAGATCCGTAGGTTGTGGGGAAAATGGATAAAATTATCTCCCCCAAATAACCCCCAGAGACTGACTTCAGCAATCTCCCGAGGTTGGCAGCTTCCAGTAAGTCTCTTTGACAGCCTTGCCTTAATATCCCTTACCAAACCCCTGTTATTGCACCATGAACTTCCCTAGCAGGTTTATGTAACATATAGATCCTCTCCTCCTTAGAAACAGCCCTGATTGTTGTTTGTCATTTGTTTTTGAAGAGAGCTGTGACAAATGAAAACCCAAAGAGACAAAGACAAAATTAATAATCTATGTATTAATTAGGCTAGCCTACAACACAAGAGGACCAACCCAGCCACTTTCATGGCCTACGATGAATTGATGGTCAATGGTTTCTCTCAGCAACCAAAGACACCAAGGGAGATCCTGCAACACCTTGAATCCCTTCTGGAAGGGAAGTCCCTTGACAAGAGAAAATCAGCCCCATTAGTGCACATTTAATGAGGAGGTAGGTTAAAAGTCTTCAGCTCTTCCTGCTGAAAAGGTGGACTAATCAGGAGACAGCAGTCTCAAGGCATCTGGGAAGGGAAAGCCATTTCTATCAGAACCTCTTTGGTTAATTATCTCCTTCATAAACTGGATTGCCCTAAACTCTAATGTAGGGAACCAAAGACACGGAGTTCTTCTCCCAGGCAAATGCTCGCCCAGACTGGATTCTGTTTATATTCTAAACAGAAATGAGGTCTCCTAATTCTTTTTTACTTATTATCTGTCTGCATTTGTACATGCCTTGCATGTCTGCCATATATTTTCTCCTCATCTCTACCACTTACTCTGTTAAGATTCTAGGTAAGTGCCTGAAGCTTTCCTTGATACTCCCGGTTAATAAAAAATCATTAATACCTTGCCTTTGGAAATTTCTTCACATTTACTTTTATGCATATGTTAGGTCCTCCCAGTACAACGTAAGCTACTTGATGCGAGGGCCATTTTGTTTTTGCCTTTGTATCTTCAACATCTAGCACAAACTTGCACATAGAAAGTACTTTAGAAATGAGTGCTTTGTTTAATTAGACTGAATTAAATGGGACTCCCCATTTATTGTTATTAGAAATTGTATTTCTTCAGAAGCATACTGTCATTGAGCTTGGAGCTGGGAAAGTGAAGGCTTTCTAATAAAGCACATTTCCTGGGTTTCTCAGTGGGGATCTGGGCCAGGCCTTTCATGTCCCAGGTGTTACAAAGCTGACTGCTAGACTTTCTTCTCTAGGGATGGGAAATTGGGAGTAGGCTCATCTGGTTCAGTTTAGGCCATAGCTAACCGCTGAGTACAGATGTTTCCTCTGTTGAATGAGAAGGTTGGACTAGAGAAACTGAAAGATCCCTTCCTGCACTGAATCCTGCAACCTGTTTCCCCAAATTGAGCGCACACTGAAGCAACACAAACCACATCCCTGGACCAACACAGCCAGCCCCATGGCCTACCATGAGAGCCCAAGGCAAGAAGAACCAGGCTCTTTTAAACACCATAAACACAATAACAGAACTTGGCCTTCCATTTTAAGTAAAAATGTCCCTGTACTCTTTCTACTGACTCTCACTACACTGTCTTACACCAAGTACATACCAGTATAATCCAAGATAGATCGGATCAATTCCCAATTCAGAAGTCTCATTGTAGTCAGCTGTCCCTGAAACCAGCTGTTTCCTGTATCTCTAGTATTGAGGGAGCATCCCAGGGCAATTTCTCCTGTGCGATGCCAAAGGCCACTCGCATCTCAATCTCTTCTGCATCCCTGCCCCACAAAGTCCCATTTTCCCCACTACACAAACAACAGGCCCCTCTCACATGAGTTACAGATAGAAAAAGAAGCTCACATGTGAACCTGATCTGTGTGCTATCCAGCTTCCCAGTTGTGAAGGAAAGAGGTTTCTGTTCGCCTAAGTCAGACACGATGCAGTTTTTAGTGCTTATGCAAAAGCAGGCTTCTTGAAAAAGTGATGATCTAAACGACTGAGTTAGATTTTAGAATAAAAATTAAAATGCCTTAAGAAGAAAGATACGCATATCTACTGATTCTGTTTTTTCAAAATAATATGTGAACTTTTAATATTGTATTCTTTTTTTAAGTAGACAGAGTTTATATTTCAACAGAGACAACTAAGTTGTGTAACAGATAAAGCAGTGCACTTGGAGTCAGGAAGACCGGAATTTGAGTTTGAATCCTAACCTAGACATTGTCAAGGTGACTCTGGACAAGTCACCTAACCTCTTTCAGACTCAGTTTCCTCCTCTGTAAAACAGGAAGAACAATAGGAGCATCTCACCAATGAGGTTATTGTGAAGATTAAGTGAGAAAATATACATAAGGTTCTTTGTATATAAAATGCCAGCTATATTGTTTCAGTGAGCTCTTATTCAGTGTTTCATAGATTGTTGGTGATGAAGTTGCATAAAGTCCTCTAGTAACTGCCAAATAGACAGAACTGAATTGTGTCAGAAGAGAACTGGGAATAGATCAAGTCCTTCCCTCCTCGTTCCTTCCCACCCTAGTTCTCAGACTGTGGGTGGCATGTATTTCTTTTTTAAATGATGACTCCCACCATAACAGAACCCATTCTCATCTCTTTCCTCTCAACTTCTGACTTTTTCCCATTTGGGCTATTAGCCCCTATCCCAGGGTATCTGTAGGTTTGTGCTGGGTTATTTAGTTTAGTGCATAAATATAATATTGTAAAGATGACCCCTCCCTTCTCCTTTCCACCCTTCATGTGGAAACAATGCCAGTAAATGGAAAGAGGGGGAGAAGGAGGGAGGGAGGGAGTTTTAACATTACTACTGAGGTTAGTTGTTAGCAAAGAGGAATTCAAGTATAAAAATAGGGCCTTGTAGTGACTAATGACTGACTGATCATCAGTAGCAAAGTTGCTTGTTGTAACAGCAAGCATCCTACCATACCCAGGGTGG
>JAQQSW010002765.1:0-14863 GCA_028646575.1 Pseudocheirus occidentalis
AATTCTGAAGGAATTATTCTCTTCAGAATGCTTTTGAGATTTTTTTTCCATCTTGGAAATTTGACTTTTTAAGGCATTCTTCTCCTCATTGGCTTTTTGAGCCTCTTTTGCCAGTTGAGTTAATCTGTTCTTTAAGGTGTTATTTTCTTCAGTCAGGTTGTTGACTCTCTTTTCATGATTTTCTTGCATCATTCTCATTTCTCTTCCCAATTTTTCCTCCACTTCTCTTATTTGGTTTTCAAAGTCCTTTTAAAGCCAATCTATGGCTTGTAGGCAATCTTCATATTTCTTGGAAGCATTTGGTGTGGAAGTTCTTACTGTGTTGTCTTCTTCCCATTCCATGCTTTGATCCTTTTTGTCCCCACAAAAGGATTCTAGAGTTCAGTTACTGTTCTTATTTTGCTTCCTTTTCCTGCTCATATTGGCCAGTCAATTAATTGCTTGATTTTTTTTTTTTTAGCTCTGTAGAACTCTGCTTCTGGGGGGGAAAGCTTTGTCCCAAATTGCTGGGGTTTTCACAGCTGCTGGAGCTATTAGGGGGCTGCTGCAGCCCCCACCAGCTTTGGCTCACTGAAAATGCACCCCAGGACCACCACTCAAGGCCAGGATCTGAATCCAGGCCGCTCAACGCAAGAGCATTTGGCCTCTGAACAATTGCTTGGCCTCCCCTTCAGTCTGAAGGCTGGAAGCTCTGAAGCAGCTGGGTGGAGGTGGCTGCCATTTCTGCTGCTACTGCCACTTCCACTGCCTCCTTGCCCTGGGGGCAGTTCGTCCGAACCACTTTTCTCCTCCAAATTTAGCTGAATTCTAATGACCTTTCTCTTAGTCCTTATTTCTCCTGGCTTGATAAATCTGGAAACTGCCACAGCTGCAGCTGGTTCACATTCCTGAAGACTCCAGCTGTGGCTCCTCCTAACTACCCTGGGGTTAGGCCAAGGTTTCAGGCTGGGCTGGTTTTGGCTCCCAGCCTGCTGTGATGAGCCCTTTGCGCCAAGCTGCCTTCAGCAAGAGATGTGTTTTCTGTATGTTTGTGAGTTTTGGAGCCCTAAAATTTGTTTAGAGTCATATTTTATGGTATGTGGGAGCTGCGAAGGTTTTCTGCTTCTACACCCTGGTTCTGACCCCATAAGACTCTCTTCATTGGTGGAGATCAATTACTCAACATCCTTGTCTTCAGGAGGGAAGGAGTTGGGTAGAACTTGAGATAAGGGAGATCCTGGTCTTCTGGCTTCCTGATTCGAGAAAGAAGGAAACTTTCTAGGACTATAAAGTTTCAGAACAGATGCTGCAAGAATTAATAGACAGAATTTCCTCATTGAGAATTTCTCCACAGCCATGAAGTCACAAGTCATGGCTAAAAATTATCATCACACCCATATATAGGTGAGCAAATTGAGGCTCAGAGAGGCTGACTTGAAACCAGTCTCCAGATCTTAGGGCTAGAGTACTTTCACAACACTGCCTCCCTTGGAGAATCATAATCAGGAATATCTTCATACAGGGCAAAAACATTTGAGGATAGAATTGACTTGTCCAAGGTCTCACAACTGGTAAGGTTTAGAACTGGGATATGATCCCAAGTCCTATGACTCCTAATTCCTTGGTCTTTCTCTTATACCACATTGCCTTATTTTATTCATGGAGAAACAAGTTCAGAGCGATGAAGTCACTTCCCTAGGTCGACACAATTGGTCATTCATAATAATCAAAGGTTTGCCAAGCACTTTACAAATATCTCATTTTATCCTCATAACAACCTTGAGGGGGTAGGTGCTAATATTATCCTGATTTTACAGATGAGGAAACTGAGGCAGAGAGTGGTTAAGTGACTTGCTCAGGATCACATAGCTAGTAAGTGTATGAAGGTAGATATAAACTCAGGTCTTCCTGACTCAATGCCTAGTACTCTAATCACTGCACCTAGTAGTCAGCAGAGCCAGCATGTAAGCTGTTTTCAAGTATTTGAAGAATTGTCCCATATTAGACTTGTTCTGCCTAGCTTCCAGGGCAGTGGTTGAACTTAGGGAGGTTGGGGGGTGGAGTGGGGAGAGAGCAAGAGAGAAATAAAGACAGAGAGACAGAAACAAGCAGAGAGAGAGAGAGAAACAGAGACAGAAAAAGATAGAGAGACAGAGAGAGACAGAGAGACAGAGATAGATAGACTAGACATATATAGATAAATTAGAGCCAGATGGATTAGAGATAGCTAGACTGACAGACACATGATAGATAGATAAATAGGTAAGAGATTGGAGACAGATAAATAGATTAGAGACAGATAAGTTAGAGAAGATTAGAGATAGATTGATAGACCTGTGGGTAGTCAGATACAGAGATAGATGGACAGACAGGTAGGTAAAGTCATATTAGATACTAGATTTAGATTATTACCAATTATTATTGGAATTAGATTTAGATTTACTAAATACTTACTGTGGGCCAGTTAGTGTCCTAAGCACTAGGGATACAAATACAAACAAACAAGAGAGCCCTTCCTTTTAAGGGGGGGCTCTTTTATTTCTCATGGAAGAAGACATCACATACAGAGGATCTGAAAAGTCAGATTTGGTGTCAGCAGAGCACATTTCTTCCTTATAATGAAGAACCCCACACCAACTGGAGCTGTCCAAAAATGAAATGGGCAACTTTGAGAGTGTGAACTTCCCATATGTGGAGACAGGATGATTCCTCATCAGGAATTTTAGAAGGGATTTCTGCTGAGGTGGGGGTTGGACTACCTGTAGGTGGCCTCTAAGATCTCTTCCTACTCAAAGGAGGCTTTTACTCAAAGAACAGGATGGGTATCACGAGCTAGTAGTGAGTGCAGGCTTTGGGGCAGAAGGAGGGTGTGTGAAGCTGGGGAGGTGGAATGAGGGAACAGACAGCAAGAACAGTAATGCAGAGGGACACCACAGATGTGGGAAACTGGGGTGGAGCAGCTAGTGCAGACCAGCATGGACTGTCAGAAATTATCAGGTCAGGATGGCTTCTCCCAGGGGGCCATATGTTTCTTGAAAGCAAGTACTCCCCATGTCAGTGCTCTGAAGTAATGTGATCAGTGACTCTATGCTAGTTACAGCTCTGATCTCTGTCCTCACAGAACAGGAAGGAGAGAGAAGATTCATGAACAGGTCCCAGAGAACAGAAGTGACCCTCACTGTCCGGTCCTTTCTCCAAATCCAGTCCAGGGTTTAACTCTCCACTGTTGTTTATACCTTCCCAGTAACTCTGAGACTCTAGTACATATGGAGATGATGCATGCATTCAAGGAAGCACATTGAATGTCCATTTACACATTATAATTACACCATCCATTACATGATTCATAACGGATCAGCGAGTAATCAGTCTGGGGGTCACTATAAACAAATTAATCCTGTATTAAATGCAATTCTATCATTCTAGCTTGTGAATCAATAGGCCTGTTCATGGCCATTTATGGAATCTGAAGAGGAATATCAGCTCCCAGCCATGCATCACTTTGGAGAGGCCCGAGGGGACCAAGTGCTGTCATCTCCAGCAAGCAATGAGAAAAATCTATGTCCTCCCCTGAGCCTCAGCCTCTGCAGCGGCAGTGCCTACTTCCTCTCAGCAGGGCTGGCTGGGAGGCCAGGACTCTGGCGTGAGCCTAGGGTGTCAACAGGAGTGGGAGCAGGTCTCAGCAGAGAGGCCATCAGCATTCAGGGAGCGTCCTGGGAAATTCATCAAATTATTTAACCTTTGCCGGAATAAATAATACATGTGCATTCTCGGGATTTATTTTGATTAAACCATCCTGGAGCAGTGCCAGAGAGGAGTCTCAGGAAAGGCAGGAAGGAGGGTTAGTAGTCTCAGGATGGGCAATCAGGAGCCCTGGCCTGGTGCAAGATGGGAGGGGGCAGATTAGGGGAGAGAGTCCTGGCAGCTCCGGAAAGCCCCTGGTGAGCTTCGGATGGCAGGACAGGGGAAATGAAGCTGGAGGCCCCTAGCTTTAGCCTGCCTGGAATCAGTCTCTCCCTCCCTGTGGCAGTTTGGAATGATTCAGATAGAAAATAAAGAGAATGAAGCTTTTAAGGCCAGAGTTTCCTCTTCTCACTTCCTAACCCATTCATTCTAGACTAAGCACTTAAAGGAATAAGAGAATAGACTAAGACAGTCTTATTTTCCTGTTCTTCAGGACTTTGTCTCTCTGGGGAAAGAAGACATAGTAAAGTAAGAGATGAGGGTCCAGGGAACAGTACAGGAAATAAGGGAGACAGAAGAGACTGAGGTGGTCTGGGAAGGCTACATCAGGGGTGGTGGTAACCTGGACTTTAGAGATCAGGGAGGGTTTGGATTTGTGGAGAATAAGAAAAAAGGTATTCTAGGTGGCATAAAAGAGGCAGAATTAGAAAAGAACAAGGTGAACGTAGGTGGGGGATTTTATGCTGGGGAAGCAGGGGCTATAAGGCAGGGAGAGGTAGGGTGGAGGCAGAGGGCCCAGTTGGTTTAGATCAGTGGTGTCAGAGTTCAGTAGAAACCACACATAAGGACCCCTGTGGGCCACATACTGACTTAGTTTTTAAAATGTAACAGTATCTAGATTTATTATATTTTTGTTTATTTTGTTAACTATTTCTCAATTTCATTGTCATCTGGTTTGGGCTCCATTCAGGAATGTTACAGCTGCATATAGCCTGGGAGCCTTGCATCCTTGGGCTGAGAAGTTTACATTTTATGTTATAGGCAATGGGGAGCCATGTTTACTAACCTTATAGAACCAAAGAGTTGGAAAGAAATCTCTGAGGCCATTTGATCATTCTGACTGGTACTTGAACAAGAATTCCATGCTACAACATACTCAATGAATGGTCTTCCATCTTTTGTTCCAAGGCCTCCCATGAGGGAAAACACACTGGTCCCCAAGACCACCCTCTCTACTTTTAAATAATTGTAATTGTTAGGGGCAACTAGGTCCCACAATGGCTAGAGCATCTGGCCTGGAATTGGGAAGACTCATCTTTGTGAGTTCAAATCTGACCTCAGACACTTACTAGCTGTGTGACTCTGGGCAAGTCACTTAATCTTGTTTGCCTCAATTTTCTCATCTATAAAATGAGCTGGAGAAGGAAATGGCAAACTACTCCAGTATTTATGCCAAGAAAACCCTAACTGGGGCCAGATACTACTGAAAAAGTGACTGAACAACAACAAAAATTGTTAGGAACATTTTGGTTATGCTAAGTCTAAATTTCCTTCTTGACAACTTTCATAGAATTGCCACATTCTGCCCTCTGGATATATACAAGAAGAAATCTAAACCTTTCTCTTTGCCTCAGCCCTTCAAACTCATAGAGATCCCTATCAGGTATCCCCAGATCCCTTCTCCAGGTGAAACATTTCCAGTTCCTAAAACCAAACCTCACACAGCATAGACTCAAAGACCTTTCTTGCTGCCCAGCTCTGGACACTCTACTTGTCAATGCCCTTCCTAATGGTGTGCCCAATACTCCAGATACCACCAGGCCAGGACAGAGGACAGGGGGACAATCTAGGCCTCCCTAGGCCTGGACACTAAACCTCTCTTGATGTAAGTTTAGATTAAATCCATTTTCTAGACTGATCTATCACAATGTGGGCTCACTGGAATAATCATAATGACGATAACAGACAATTACATCATGCTTTACAGTTTGCAGACTGCTTTACGTATACACCTGAATCAGAATAAAGAGTGGACAAGAAGACATACTTTTGAATCCAGCCTCAGCTACTTTTTAGCCATGTGGAAAGTCCCTTTACCTCTGTGGGTCTCTGTTTCCTCATCTGTAAAAGGAGGGGGTTGAATTCAGTGGCCTCTAAGGAGCTTCCAGTTCTAAGTCTATGCCCTTCATGACATAACCTGAGATATTTAAACATGTAATTTTCCATTATGTTGCTAGGTAATGGTTGAGGGGAATTAAATCATTTGAAAATCTTTTTTCTCCTTTGCCAGGGTTCCCTTCATCTCTGGGTCTTTAAGGAAACCTATGGCAGGACTAGTATAGTCTTCTCCATTTATTCCCTGTGATTTACATTGATATCAGGGGAGTGGACTTGATGTCATGCCCAGACGGCAGCATCACTCATGAGTGGCTCAAGCCACATGTGTTCCCTATACATAGATCTCTTCAGAGGATCTGAGTTCAAATTTGAGCTCTGCTACTTGCTACAGTAGCTGTGTAATTTCTCTGTACCTCAGTTTCCCCATCTGTAAAATGAAAGCAGAAAGCCTTGAGGTTTCTTTATACTACAAATATATCCTGTGATCCTATGGGTGGATGATGTCCAGCTTCAAATCTATAATCCCATGATGCCTATACATGTATTTTTCTGTACATATTCCATGTCCCTGTCCCTTCTCCCATTTGGAGGATGGTAACTTGAGAGAAAGTGTTGCACTATGTGTTTGGAAAGCAAAGAGGGAGGGAAGAACAATTTTTCCTATCACTTATTTCATAATGCTGTTTTATTTTACTTTAAACTAACATGTCCTCTAATTGACCTAGGAAAATGAAATATATGAGCTGGAACACAAGCTATACTTTTGATGGGATGCCAACCCAAGAAGTGCCTAAACCATGGGATGGTTTTCTGGGGACCCTTGAGTGAGGGGAGCTCTGGGTGCTACATAGGGATGAGGAAACGGAGTCAGGCTCCAAATAGGGGCGGTGTTTGCTCCACATCACTGGCTAATAGCAGTCCTTAGTGGAGATCACACTCAATGCAAAGTTTCCTGACTCCAAGGCCAGGGTGAGGTCAAGAATCTGGCCAGCTGAGTGAGTGGGAGTTGGAGCCACACTGTGAGAATATGACCTTTATTATGATGAAAAAGCAATAAACTGAACTGGATAAATTGAAATTCCTAATAACTAAACAATAAGACCAAGAAGTACACAAGCAAGAGGAAAAAGGCAGCCTAATCTCATATCTCAGAGCCACTCAGAAGCTATTATGTCAACAGAAAGCAAGCATATTTACCCTCTATCTTAACCCTACAAGGAATTTTAAAATACTACAGATCAAAAATGTCCAGTCAACAAAAATCTACTAACGATTTACTTAAGTAAATTTATTAAGTACCTACTATGTAGGTCTAGTTAGATGTGCAGTGGACTTGGAGTCAGGAGGACTTGAGTTCTTAGCCTGCTTCAGCCCAGAGTGACCCTGGGCAAGTCACTTATTGTCTCTCAGTCTCAGTTTCTTCATCTGTAAAATGGGGTTGAAAACACCACCTACTTCATAAAGTTGTTTTGAGGATCAAATGAAATAATTTTTATATAAAGTATTTTGCACGCCTTACAGCACAATAAGATTTTACTTTAAGAGTATTTTAGTGCTTGCTGAGAGGAACTTCAGGGCATAGAATGTTAGAACATGATGTTATAAAATACTATTTAAGCAGAAAAGGACCATGAAGATCCAAGGTTCAGCCTGTGCCCTTTAAGGCTCTTTTCTCTCTCCATCCTCTCTGGTTTGGTGAGCCACAGGTATGTTACTATGGAAGTAACTCCAAAATCTCTATCTCTGATGCTAATCTCTTTCCCATATTTACCTGAAGTCTTCAGAATGGCTCCTCTTGGATCTCTTGTCTGAACTGAAAATTCAGTCTTCCAAACCAGAATTCCTTAACTCTCTTCCTCCCAATTTCCCTATTCCTGTTGAAGGCATTGTCACCTTCCCAGTCTTCCAGGTTTCAGACCTTGAAGTCAACTTTGACTCTTGTCTCCATCAACCCCATATCCAACCAGCTATTTAATCTTGTTGATTTTACCTGAATCCCTCCCCTTCTTTCCACTGACATGGCCACAGCACTAGGTCAGATCCTTTTCATTTCTTTCCTGGAACATTTCCTGGGGTATTCCTACCACAATAGCCTTCTAATTCATCTCTCTGCTTCTCATCTCTTTCCATTCTAATACAACATCCACAAAGTTTTCAAAAAAGTGTCTATCTATACACATATCTGTGTATATCTTTTTAACCTGTCTGTGTGTGAGTGTGAGTGTGGGGGGCTGGGGGGAGGGAAAGAGAATGCCTTCCTATCTCACCCAGGAAGGAAGTAGAGCAGTCACTGATGGGCTAGAACCCACAGCCAGCTCATCAAGTGGGGAGCCTTGACCTGATCCTTTTTCAAACTGGTTCAGTCCTCCCCTCCTTAGGCAGCCTGGTGGGCTCCCTGCTGGGGGAGGGTGCGGCTCAGAGGGGATGGGGCGGGGCTCACCATATTGGTTCTTGACTTCGGTCACCCAGTGGCTTAGCCTTCTGCAACCCAGGACTCCTGAGCTCAAGAGTTCCACAAGCCCCAGTCTCTGGCGAAGCAGTTTCCAGGCTCAGCCACCACCCCAGGCTCCACACTCTTCTGCTTTCCAATCAAACTGGCTTTCCCTACCGGTCCCCTTGGTATGCATACCCTCCTCACTTATGCCTTTTAGAATGTTTAGGATGCTTCGGGGCTCAGATCACGCTCCTCTGGGCTCAGACCAGGCATAGCCTCCTCCATAACGCCTGCTCTAGACCTTCTAGACCTTAGTGCTCCTGCCGCTCTCCAATCGTCCTTTAATTACATTTTTAGGATGCATCCTCCAGTAGAATGTAAGTTCCTTAAGGGTAAGTGGCTATTCTTCATTTTTATCTTTGCAGGGGACTTGCAGTTAAACATTTGTAGAAAGGAACAGAAGACAGAAGAGCTAGAAAGGAGGAAAAGAGGGAGGAGGAGGGAGGGGAAGAGGAGAGGAAAGAGAGGTCCTGAAAGAGGGGGTGGGAGGGTACCAAAGACAAACCTCACTTCCCAGCTTTGCCAGCGGGCGGGCCTGAGGGAGTTGTTCCATTGCGGTTTAAACCAGGTTTGAAAGTTCCTGTGCCAGGCGGGACGGGTGGGCAGAAGCTCCCGGTGAGAGAGAATAGAGGCCTCTGGGTTCCTTAGGAGAAGTCAACACCAGTCCCTGCCCGAGCTACAAGAAACACAGGCCTTGAAATATTCACAATTGCTCAATAATAACCCCAAATAATCTTTCTTGATTCTGTGTATCATTTTCCTCTTAAAGACACGAAATCGCTAATTAGAGTTTTCTCTGAGCAGTTTCCCTTTGAAAAAAAATTAAAAATGTATAAACCCTTCCGCACCGTGTATGTATATTTCATTGCTGTATAATTGGAATCTTCCTCAGTATCTAGGGCGGCCCAGTGACAGCTTTTTAATGTGATACAGACACTAATGCATAGAGATACATTTTTCTTCTGCTAAACTGCTCCATCCAAAAGACTATAGTCCTCCTAATAAGTATTTATGTCAAAACCCTTTTTGGGGGGAATTAGCAGCTGTGGCAGAGTTGAAAGCCGAGGCTCTGATTACAGTATACCGGGAAGCTTGGGGGAGGGGCAGGTGGGGGGGGGGAAGCATTTTTAGAGTGAAACAGTCTTAATGAAGTTAATCACAAAACCCGGGGTATAATTGCTTCTGCTCTCAGACAAAATTTTACTTTTATCTAAATTACTAAAGTGGGGAGAGTGCAATCCACTCTAATTTAGCATTTGAGCTAAAGAGAAAGCTCGTGCACAAGGAGGCTGGAGAGCTTTTGAAACCTCAGGAGACTCCCCTGCTGCCGGATCCAGCCCCGGTCTCCTGAGAAAGAGAAAGCTCCGGTCCCTCTTGGGCTCAACTTTGCTCCCCAGTGCTTCGTACCCAGCTGCCCGGGAAGTCAGCAGCAGGCACGGACTAGAGGCTCTGCCCCTCATCTCTTCTCAGGAAAGGGTTGGTGGGAATGGGGTCTTCCCTCTAGGTGCCGGTGCTTTGGAGCATTCCCCAGACTGGTGTTGGGGAAGGGGGTAGAGGGGAGGATAAGGACGAACCGGAAGTCAAGTCAACAAGCATTTAAGTGCCTACTATGTGCCAGGAACTGGAGATGCAGACTGGAGAGACAAAGAAAGACAAAACCAGACCTGGTCCTTCAGCATCCTGCTTCTGTAGGGAGCGTTGTGGCTTCAATAGCTGTTCCAACTTTCTGATCCCCCTCCTGTAAGGAATTAAAATCTCCCTAGAAGGGTGGGGGGGGGGGGAAGAGGTTAGAGATGGGTTGTTTTTTTTAACTTCTTTTCATCAACACAATGCCACCTCCTTATAATACATAGAACCTTGCCACACATGGGAACTCAGTCCATAGAAATATAGTTTCTGGTGATTTATTTTTTGCAAGATATTGTAGAGTTTGAGGACAATTTTTTTTTAAGCTGGGATAACTTTCTTAAGTCTTGTGCTCCTTCAGCATCTTACTTTCTTAAAACCAGCCCACAGTGTTTTCAGTGGGGCTTCTTTTTTAGCCTAAATTACCTTAGGTTTTTATGGAAACAGTTGGCAAAAGCCCCAGCCCCCAATTCTATAATGCCTCATGTTAGTCTTATTAATATTTCTGCTGTCCTGGAATGAGTGTTTTCTAAGCAACATCCATTTACTGTTTGAATGCCAACAAAGTTTTGTCTGAAATTTTGGAGGGAGGTGTCTTTCCCAAACTGATTCTTTTATGATGGTGAATCCTGAAAATAATTCATTTCTTATCTAGCCCTTTGAATTTAAATAGAATTTACCTCAGGTCTACAATATTAGAATTTGGAAACTTCCTTGGCTTAGTTTTCATCATTTTTGTTTCTCTGTTCAGTTTTGCTTCAGAAGTGGAATTTTGTCTTCCCATTCTGGAAAACACTTTTTGTTTATATTTTTTAATTTTTCTTTATAGGAACTAGGTTGGGTTTTTTTTTCAGAGCCATAATTTTGCTTCTTCCTTATTATATATATGTGCGTGTGTGTGTGTACACATATACACATATACATGTATATATAATAATATATGTATATATCCTAGAATTTTTCAATGTACTTTTAATTTTGTTTTATTGGTTTTTGGAGGGGCAACAAGCTTACCCCAACTGGCTTTGCCTCATCCTACTATTATACAATTGTTGCATTTATTGATATAATGTATTAAAAGTAAAGATGCTACTGTATGTATAATTACTTGCTATATGTTGATACATGAAAAAGTCATTAGTACTGTTTCCGTAATTTGAATTCATGTCTTTTGGAGACTTGCATTGCTTAAGTATGGCATGTTAATCCAATAGATCATTCGTTGCTGCAATACTGTACATTGATTAATTGAATTAATATTTATATATTAATGCAGGCACATGTGGAGCAATCTCCAGAAAAGATGGGAGCTAAGGTAATTGAGGGGTAATGTCTTGCTTTTGTGTTTGAAAAGCATCAAGGTCTCTTAACATCAGAAGGAGACGTTTTCAGGATGTAAGGCAGAAAACAGAAAGGACTGGGAGAGTGTACACATAAGGCCATTGATACTAAGGTATATGAAGCAATTCAGGGAGTTTTTCTAATCCTACCTGAGAATTTTTACCACGGAGACCTACAGGAGAAATGAATAGTATGAAGTTGTTCCTAGAGACTTCAGACTTGCCCACCTTCTGAGGATGAGGAATTGTTTAAAGAAGTAAGAGCCCTTCTAATCAGAGCAGGCATTCCTACTGAATGCCACAGTTAGAACCAGAGAACCCCATTCTATCTACAAATGAGGTAGAGGCCTAACCCCTTCCATGGCATACAAATACCAGAGGCCCAAATTTGGCATTTTCTTTGGATGTGAACAGAAGAACAATCGTGGCAGACTTGGGTTGCACAAGCAAGAATGTGCCTGCCACGTTAGATTGTCCCTCAACCAGACACAGTGATGTGACTGACACATAGCCTAAGGGGGACAGCTGCGAGGGTAGTGAATTCCTTCATAGGGCTAAGCCAGATGTTACCCGGCATGAATGTGTATAAAATTCAGCTGTAATGTTTGAGGGGGGCAGATCAGAAGACCACTATGCTAATGTTGTCTCCAATATTGTAAAGCACAATGAAAAAGATTGTTCTGGTGTCTGATACATGACTCTCACACATCTAATGTCATCAGAGCTGTGGAGACAGAGACACCATTGCCAGTAAGCCTGAGTTGAGATGGGTACTCCTGAGTCTCAAAGGTCAACATAACTCATAGAACTCAGGCTCAGGCAGGTTCTAGTCCTTCTTGACTGTGGGCTGCAGAAGCAAAGCAAGGAAACAGTGCCACAGGGGCTGAGCTGCAGTCACAGAACCTGAGATAGTCAGTGTGGGGAAAATACTTAGTTATTTATTGATATTGTTTGATTTTTGCTTTACGTGACTTGCTGTTCATTCATTTTAGTTATATCTGACTCTTCGTGACTCCATCTGATATTTTCTGGGCAAGGATACTGGAGTGGTTTGTCATTTCCTATTTTACAGATGAGGAAACTGAGGCAAACAGAGTTAAGTGACTTGCCCAAGTTACACAGCTAAAAAGTGTCTGAGACCGGATTGAACTCAGGGCTTTCTGGCTCCAGGCCCAGGGTTCTTTTCTATCTGCTGTCTATTCTGTTCATGTGACTAGAGACTGTCTAGTCCAAAGCTTATCATACAAGTTGAGCTGACCTCAGAGACCCTCTAGGGAAGCTCATTTGGGGTCTACTCAAAAACCTTGAATTTTGGGTTCCCCAATAGCTTATGTTTTGGTTTTGTCCCAATTTTTTTTGAATAATTATGCTTTTCAGCTGATATATGTTTCTGCCTAATAAGTAAAGCAGATTATATGCTGATAACCTTAGTTAAACTCTATGATATGAGACTTAACAGAGATTAGAGAAGGAACCACACCTTTTTTCCCCATCTTTCTTTTCTACTGAACCAACAACAAAATCCTTTCTATACTTTTTCAATTTGGGGGTTTGTTCTCAACTCATGTCAGGTAAGAGATGGAGCAATGCACAACCCCGTTTTCCTTGGAGAAGAAGAGTGCTGCAGCTAGCAAGTCTGGGCCTAGCTACCAGCTGAGTGAAATAAAGGGAAAGAGAGAGAGAGAGAGAGAGAGAGAGAGAGAGAGAGAGAGAGAGAGAGAGAGAGAGAGCTGAAGAAATGAAAGCGGGAGAGAGATGGGGTTGTATTCCATAGTCTGTTTATTGCAGACCTATTTCATACAGAGCCAAAGACACATGGAAGTTACAAGGTTTATATGCCCTTAGCAGAATGCAAGGCACCACCCTTGATCTTGATCTTTCTCTACCCCAACCCAAAGCCAATCACTAGTTAAGCTCTTCATCCTGGGACCATGTCCAGAGGCACAAACAGGGTGTTACAATCAAGACTTGCAAATTAACTCAGTACTTTCTTTAGATATTCATGAATTAACTTAGTACTTTCTTTAGATATTCATGAAACCAATGAGAGTATCCACCCACCAAGATTATACTTTCCTTGCATATCTGCCTAATGACCTTTGTAGAACTGGGGAGCTATGGGGCCAAGGACCCTGAAAGTCTTGGCCTACAACAGAAGAGGAACAAGGAAGTGGAGAGAATGAAAGATTGTTTGTCTGGGGAACATGATTCACGTTGAGAGAAAATGCCAATTTGGGGCCTATGGTATTTGTACACCACTGGGAATATGGCCTCTATTATAGATAGAATGGAGTTCTCTGGTCTTAACTGTGACGTTCAGTAGGAATGCCTCCTCTGACTGCAAGAGCTCTTACTTTTTTAAATAGTTCCTCATCCCCAGAGCATGAGCAAGTCTGAAATTCCCAGGAATTGCTTCCTACTGACATAAGAAGAAATTTATCAGGTAATCATCAGAGTAATAGATCCACTTTTTGTTGTAGTTATGGACTACATAACTGTGCTTATGTTGGATGTACTAGCAAAGAGAATGCAGCATTAGTCATCAAGAAATTAAAATGTTCTTCAGGAAACCAGAGCAGGGGCAAGAAAAGAGGACATCCTGGGCACTGAGGACAGTCACATTGATCTCATCATCATCAATTCCTTATTGATCTATTTCCCCTGGTCTTATAGGACCTCATGCAGAGATAATGGTAAAAATTGAGAATGTGGACTGCAATGTTGTCCTGGACAGTGGCTCTGATAGTACCATAATTTTACAACGTTTTTATGACAGGTATTTGGAGAAAATATCTTTAAAGCCTATGACAGGGTTTGTACTTGATGGTTTGAATGATAAAGACTATCTCTCCATCCCTCAGATACATTCAGGTGAGCTTAAAATTTCTTAAAGAAGTTATTGGTGTCAAGAGAAAAGCAGACACTCTGGCTCTGATATGTCCAGACCCTCCAATACTCATTGCAGTGGCAGGACTGACTAGAACTAATTCTAGTCTTTTGAAAATTCTAGCAGGATACTGTAAGCAACCAGGTGGGGCCCAATACACAACCATTCTGACCATCCAAGAAGACCATACAGAACATTACAGGAATCCTAACTGTTCACCTTCTGAACTAGGACCTGAAGTATCTGACTTTGAGGATTCCCACATACCACAAGAGTAGAAGGATGAGTTGAGGGTGGAACTCAGAGAGATTGAAGAAGAGCCCAAAGACGGTTAGGGCTGCCTGAGACCCCAAAATACCAACATACCGGGTCCTGCGGAAAGAATTCCACTCAAGTCTTCTCAGCCAAGGAAAAAGTAAAGTTTATTGAAAGTTCAAGTTCGCCACATTGGGTGCTAGGCCATTTAAAGGTGCTCTCACAGAGCAAGTCTCTGCTAAGCTATTCTACAGCGCTCTCACACACGTGGAGGGAAGATGGGATTCTATATACAGAAAGGTTGTGGGAGGATTCTAGGGGTGGTCCAGAGGAGGAGATTGGGGAGGGTCTTCAGGAGGAGTCAGATGAGGTCAGACTCCAGTAGGGAGGGCCTTCAGGAGTCAAGATGAGATCAGACTCCAGTAATGAGTGATTAAGGGTGGGAAGTTGCTGGAGGCTACCTGGAGACCACAGACAATG
>JAQQSW010002766.1:0-14863 GCA_028646575.1 Pseudocheirus occidentalis
TGCTTTTTGGAGGGCAGTTGGGGTTAAGTGACTTGCCCAAGGTCACATGGCTAGTTTTTGTGTTAAGTGTCTGAGGCCGGATTTGAACTCAGGTACTCCTGACTCCAAGGCTGGTGCTCTATTCACTGCGCCACCTAGCCGCCCTTCACTGTGCCACCTAGCCGCCCCATAATGTCTTGATAATTCATGCCAGCGTTTAACCAACTTCGTCCTAGAAGACTTTTATATTCTAGCCCCAATCAATTAGACCACAGCGAAAGTTCTCCACAGACTAAGAATCCCTTATTTCTCTACTTTAGGTAAGACTTCTCCAAACACTTAGACATTGTGAACTTGTGTCCTTGCACTTTGCTGGCTTGCCAGGGTCACATTGAATTATGCTATCCAAAATTCGAACCACAGTACTTGTATTCCTGCTTTCAATTGAATCCAGTAAACATGTTAAGTGCCCACTGTGTTCAAATCACTGTGCTAGCACTGGTAACTACAAAGATAACATAAAATAGACTCTGTCCTCACAGAGAGTTTATAATCAAATAGAGAAAAATAATAAAATTGTAATTAAGTTAAAATTATAAAATTGGATAGATATAGACCATATTGTGATAAGTATCACTGATTCCAAGGCTCTTTCTTGAGTCCTCTTTTCCCTTTTTCACATTCTCTCACTTGGCAAATAAGTGGAACAGTGGATAAAGAGTTGGGCCTGGAGTCAGGAAGACATGAGTTCAAGTCCAGCTTCAGACACTAACTGTGTGATCCTAGGCAAGTCACTTCATCTCTGTCTGCCTCTGTTTCCTCAACTGTAAAATGCAGATAATACCAGATTGTTGTGAGAATGAAAAGAAATAATATTCACAAAGCACAAAGATTGGTATATAGTAGATACTTAATAAACAATTATTCCCTTCTCTTTCCACCTGGGTGAACCAAGGATTCAATGACCTCTATCTAGCCCTGGTGTCCCTTCTGAACTCCAGGCTGCTATCACCAACACATTGGGTCATATTTTAAGGACAGAATGTCCAAAAAGGGACTTATTATCTCCTTCCTCATCCTCCAGACTTTCCTATTTCAGTTTCTTATCATCCAGGTTCAGAACATCCAAGTCATCCTGGCTCTTGCTTCTCCTTAGTCAAAACTTCTGCTTAGTTAAATCTTATTGGTTCTTCATCTAGGACACCTTTTTATCTGTCCCATTCTCTCTACTCACACAGCCATTACCCTATCTGAGGGTCCTCATCCTCTCAATCTTAGCTTCTCCCCTTTCCATCCACCCATCCTGTCTACACAGTTGCCCAAATAACATGCTTGTGCAAAAAGTCTGGAGATGTCACTCTTGTTCAGAAACATTGAGTGCATCCTTATCATCTCTAAGATAAAAATCCAGCTCTTCTATTTGACTTTAGTCTCTACCCAGCCTGGTTCCAACTTGCCTTTCCTATCCTTCTTTACATGAATTTTTTAATGCATGCTGTGTTTCAGCTAAACTTGCCAACCAGCTATGCCCCACCCCAAGCATGCCCCCTTCTGACTCTGTCACTCATCTCCAGAATATAATCCCTCCTTACCTCTTCTTTTTAGGATTTTATTTTCCTCTCAGGCTCTGCTCAATTGTATCTCCTTCACAAATCCTTTCCTGATCTGTCCCTAGCTTCTCAAGATTGGAATGGCTTCCTTGTCTATAGACACACTGCATTCTCCCAGTAGACTGTTATGTCCTTGAAGGCAGGGCCAATTCTGCCTTGGTCTTTGTAGCACATTTATAGATGGAGTTAGGATTTACAAAACATATAGATATAGGTCATTCTGTAACCCTACGCTTGTCAGGTGGGTTTGGAAGTCCTCTGAAAATAGTCCAGGGGTGCTGAGCATGTCGGGATATATGATTGATTCCTGACTGGTAGAGAGTCTGGGACAGGAGCATGGAATGTATTGGTGGGGGAGATGGAGATGAGGAAGAGAAGGCACAGACTTTGAACGATGTTAACGGGAGGCGTCCAAGGCTGTAGGCATGTAGGGAGGAGCCAAAACTCCAACTTGGCCCTGAATTTCTGGGGCTCTTGTCTTCAGAGACTGCTGATGGCATACTTCTCAGGTGATTATTTTCTCTGTGGTTGAGCTAAGATTCCATCCAGCTCTTCAGTTATGGAACATTGGATTTCTTTTGTAGTCTATCACCTAAACCAATCCATGTGACTTCCCCAATGAATGGTTTACTGTTTACTTTGGTAGATAGGTTTATCTACTCTCCATGATCACCATTTGTGTAATAAGCATTTGGTAGGAAAGTAGAATCATTGATCTGGAGCTGGAAGAGACTTCAGAGTTCATCTATTACAGGTCCCTCATGAGGTTTACATATGAGAAAAAGAAGACCCAGGGAGCTTAGGTGATTTACCCAGTTACCCAAGCGAAGTGTTAAAGGCAAGATTTGAACTCAGGTCTGTTGACTCTAAAACCAATGTCCTAGCCACTGTACTAAATTGCTTCCCTGTACCCAAGCAATGATCTGTTTTACCCAGTTGTGCAAGGCAACATTTTAAGTGTTTTGATTAGTAAGATTTTTGTGGAGCTGAATTCAAAACATTGTATGGGAAAGTTTTCACATACTAAGAAAGCGATTCCATGTTTTTTTGAAAATACACTTTAACTTTTCTATTATGGTCCAGCATTGTCCAACAATTTTTTTTTTTTCGGAAAAGATCACATGTACTATTTTTTGTTTCCCATTCTCTTGAAGTATGTCTCCTTTGGTGCTTTCTGAGACTATTTCATAGATGATTACATACGGATTAAGGATTTCATAAGTGCTAGCAACTTTACAGGCATTTTTCAGCACTTAAAAAAAATCAATACACACAGACCAAAATAAAGCTATGTGAAGGGAGTTAGATTTTTTTAAAATGAGTTATTAGACAGAAAGACCTTTTCAATTAAAATGACTATGTCATACTGCCCCCAAAGGAAAGAAAAAAATGTACTGATTCTGGAATATGAGAACTATAATAACTCAAGTGTGAGACTAGAGAGAGTATACTGTAAATGTTCAGTTTGTAACTAGAGAGGGCAGTATTTTATAGATTACCTGTTTTATGTCAAAATCTCTTTTGGGGGTTAACCACAAGACCAAATAAAGCAAGGCATTTCCTTTAGGCACTTATTCCTATTAAATCATAATTGAAATAGCTTTAAACAAATCTCAAAGCCAAAGTTATTTCTATATTCTCATAAAGGAAAATTAAAGCTAACCAGCTTTTTAAAAAATCCAACAGAAAATCATTCAGTAGTATTTCTGTGAAAGAATAGACAGTAAATAATACATAATTCAAACATATATCATAATCAGAATATAAGTGAGATAGAATCATTGAGCCATGGAATATCAGAAAGGCAAAAGGTCTTAAAAATATGATTCATCTGAATTCGGTTTCTATAGGGCTGATCACTGAACTTAACAACAACAACAAATCCAACTGCTAACATTGCTAAGATCTGAATTATAACAAAACAGGCTAGTTCTGACAAGATCATTCAGCTGTCAGAGTGACAGAATCCCAATAGTAGCATGACAAATATAGAGGGGGTAATAGACTTTCACCAGAAATCCTATATATCTTGACCATCTATGATTTTAAAATGTTCACTTATTTTTTAATCATTTTGAATTTTTTTAGTTGAGAAATAGCAACTTAACAAAGTTATATTTAGAAATGCAGTTTTATTTCCTATAGAACAGTGGCTGGAATATAGTAAGCACTCAGTAGATGTTTGCTGACTCATGACTCTAAGTAATATACTACTTTGCTTGTGAGAAAAGCACCAAATTTTATTTTTAAAATGGCAACAAAGTTTCCTTTAAGCTTTTGAATCTTACTTTATAGAATACAACTTGCATATAGTTTTGTTTCTTAAAATCTTGCTTTTAAAACATGACAGAGAATAGATGTGTAGCTGAATTTCTGAAGAAAAAAGCATAATAAAAGTAGAATCAAGACTTACCACCACTTTCCCTTTATGAGCTTTTACTGTTGCTCCAAACCACTGATTTGATTTAAACTCAATAGGTTCCTTGGTTCCATTGACTCTAATCTTTCTGTTGTCTGATAAAAGAGGAAGGAGGGTTATTAGATTCAGAAACACAGCAATCTTTAATGCATCAAAGAAAATAGAAACTTCCACATTTGTAAATAAGACAAATTTGTAGGTAAGACATTTGAGTACTCAAACGTTAATTTCAGAATACAGATTTCAGTTTTACTAAGGGGAAGGGAAGGGAAGGGAAGGGGACGGGAAAGGAGGAAAGCGGAGGGGAAGGGAGGGGAGGGGAGGGAACAAAAGAAATTGCTATCCTTTGGTAAAAATCTCTTCTCACAAATGATTTTTCTGATTCAATTTCAAAGAAACCAAAAGACACATTATTAATTTCCCTTCAAGTGATAAACAGGTGAACACTTACTGTAGACAAGGACAGCTTGACTTGCATCCATGCTTAGTTCTTTCTATTTTTAATTTAAGATAGTCTAACGTAACTCATATTGAACATTTCTAAATGTTATTAGGCCCCTTTTCTGGTGAAACACACAACAATCCTGTCTTGGTCAGACAAGTGAAGTCCTTTCCAGTGTGTATCATTGAAGAACTAGTGCTAAGGACAGCCAAGGACTTGGGTTTTAACTGAATTACATGTGTCCACCCTGGCATTGGAGACAGCCCTTTCACATTGCTCTATATACATGTTGCAGATGTCAACATAAGAGAGGCCATCTGGGGAGAAACTTAGCCCAATTATAATACACTTCAGGTTTTAATAAAAAGCAGATATCCCTTGCTTTCACCCTCAGTTCCCTAGAGTAAACTGATTTCCCACATGGTTCTAAGCAAAGCTGAGCTCCTCCTTCACTGGTCAAAGCTAATGAATTTCTTAGTGCCCCAGTTCTAAGGCACCTTGCTTGTGGGATTATCCTTTGGTGCTCGTGCTCTTTTACTTTTGTTTCACATTTTTATAAAAAGAGTACACCCTAAAATGAATTTTTACCTCAAATTCAGCAAAGCAAAAGCATTCACGTCATTGGATCTTAACTTAAAAGTTTTTCCCCCCACTTTGTGAGTTTTATAAACAGATTAAACTTAAAAGATTAAATTTAACAAAGTGTGCATTTTTGTCATGCTAGCAGAAAGCCACGTAATTACCTTTTCCATATTTTTATGCTTTCCCATCTCATTAGCCAAAACAAAACAAAAATATGTATCTTTTAAAAAATATTTATTCCTACATTCTGAACATTTTTTTGGAATAAGCATGAAGTGTCTACTATGTGCCAGGTGCTATGCTAAGGGTTTTAGAAACATTATTACCTCATTTGATTCTCACAACAACCCTGGAAGGTAGGTGCTATTATTGCTCTCATTTTACAGTTGAGGAAACTGAGGCAGGTAGCAATTTAATGACTTGCCTAAGATCACACAGCTGGTATCAGAGATTGGCTTTTAACTGAGGTCTTCCTGACTCCAAGCACCTACCTACCTACCTTTAACAGGTTTTAACAGGTGCAATGCATGTCAACATTTCAAAGGATCTTTGATTGCTATAAGTGCTCCCTTCCCCAATGCACACATATTGCACTGGTATAGAGTAGATCCTTAGATATGGCCTTGTCAGTTGTTGTATACAAAAATATCCATTACCTTCTCACCCAGTTTCTAGCAATAAATCTCCACAAGGGTAGCTAGACTGGTCCTTGCACTATCTCTGAGCCCGTATTCAAAGCTTTTCCAATTCAGTAGCATCTGCTGGAGGCAGCTAGGTAGCACAGCACCAGGGCTGGAGTCAAGAAGACCTGGGTTCAAATCTGGCTTTAGACACTTCTGAGGTGTGTGACTCTGAGCAAGTCACTTAATACTGAAATGAAATGAGCAAGATTCCTGTTGTCCTTACCTGCTTTCTTACTATGGAGCATAAGGATAAAATAAACAGAATTCTAAGCAGAACTGACACACATCTTCCAGATCTGGCCACTATTCCTTAAGATAATTTTTTTTCAAATGCTCCTTCATTAACTTACACCATAAACAATGTAACCTGGACTCAACCATTAGACAACCTCTAATGAAAATGGGATAACAATACCTCAGTGGCAGCTTACATTCAAGGTAATCCTCACAGTATTGATGACATATTTTTGAGTAAGGACCACGCTAGGCTTGTGAGAGTTGATCTGGGAAAGGGAAAGTCAAAAATGCATATAACAGGAAAAATATATGGACTCCAAATCTTTGTACTCTCCCTATGAAAAGTATTAAGGGACTTTTACGGCAGTTGTGAAAATGAGTTAGACTGATCATATGTAGAGCAAATTCCAAAAGTGCCTGAGAGAGAAAGAAGTGGTGAGACTAAACTTTATTTTGTTGGTGGCACCATAGTGGAAAGAATGCTGAGTCTGAAGGCAGGAAGACTGGAGTTCAAATCTGGTGTCAGACACTTACTAGCTATGTGATCCTGGGTAAGTCCCTTAACCCTGCTTGCCTCAGTTTACTCATCTGTAAAATGAGCTGGAGAAGGAAATGGCAAAGCACTCCAGTATCTTTGCCAAGAAAACCCCAAATGGAGTCACGAAGAGTTGAACACAACTCAAATGACTGAACAATAACTACAACAAAATAAATTATTGTTCATAATTGTTCCTATCATTCACCTGCATTGGATGTCATCTCTGTTGATTCAAGGCAAGGCACACAGGGTCATGGCCAGAACTTGGACTTACCCTGACATTCTCTGGGGGTATTCAGGTGAATCCTGAATAGATGCTGACCATATGGTGCTACCAAGATTTTAAAGCCACAGCTGCAAAGTTTAAACAGTTGAGCTCTATTGTCATTATCTGTGAAAATCTGAAGAAGCTTATGATGTGGGTCAGGGAAAGGGGACCTACCATGATTTCATTACTAGACTTTAAAGAAAGCTATCCTTAATGGATGCTCCAATTTCTGGGCTATGGTAGAATCTTGGGTGGCAACTTCTTTTTGGTTTGATTTTCATGGGAATCTGTTCTTCCTTTTTTCCCCTGGGAGCATAAAAAGCATGTTGAACATGTGGTCTGCAGACGACTTCTTCTATTCTCTTAGCTCAATGAAATGGGGAGCAGCCTAAGAAATGAAGATAGCTCATGATGGAGAAGTGAGAAGAGGTATAATTCATAAAGGTAAGCAAGGCCAGCGATATTTAGCAGACTAAATGATTTTCAGAAAGTATTTATAAGACCCTGAGCCATGCGTTGAAAAATTAGTAAATTCCCCCATAATACCAAGTCCTCAGTTCAAATGTATTCTTCTGAGGGGAATTACCTAAAGATGATCTTTAAATATTGTGGGAACTGTCCAAATACATAAAAAATAACCTTAAAATGTGCTTATTAGCATTTTATGGTGCTTTTAATTTTTCCAAAAAATAGTGTATTATAGCTGAAAAAGTCCTCCGGGGGGGACAGGGATCCTGGGTCCCACTTCTAGCTTTTATACTCACTTGTGTGACTTTGGGTCAGTGATGACTTCTCAGGAAAGTCATTGCACTAATCTGGTGGTCAGGACCTTCAACTCTAAAAGGAAGGGCTTGAACTCAATGATCTCTAAGACCCAATCTTGTATTATTGGCTATTGAGGGTTGGGCATGGGAGAAAAGCATCAAGATTTCAATCACTATCTAATTTAGGAAAGAAGTAGGCATTGAAGCTAACCTCCTAGTGCCTTTCGTGCTGGTGTACCCTGGTTCATTATGAGAGAATGAGTGTATTGTCAGGAGGATGGGGAAGTACAATCAGGGAGATGGTGTGAAGTCCTTCAATGGCATTTCTGTGTTGATCTGGCTTTTCTCTTCCTGTCCCTTTTGGTGTTGTGCATGCTATGCCTCTCAGATTTTGTGAGGTATATATCTGGCATAGTCAATAAGGAATAGGGTTTGAAATCAGAAAGATTTTGGTTCCAATTTCTCCCCCATCCCCCAAACACTTCCTAGCTGTGTGATTTTGTATAGATCACTTAACCTCTCTGTGCCTCCATTTCTTCATGGATAACAAGATGAAGTTAAAACTGGTTTCCTTCTAGCTCCAAATCTATGATCCTATGTCAAGTTCTGGGCAGCTCCAGTCTGGCCAAAACTACATTTGAATAGGTCTATCTGAGTAGCGTAGATCTATCTGCAAGACTGACCTGAGAGCCACATGTCAGAATTTCCATGACTGACGAAAATTGCCTACTACTGGGGGAAGATCACCGAATGCTGGTCATTTTCATGAGACTTTGTGGTGGGCTTTTTTTTTCTTTTTCTGTTTTGCTAGTATTGAAAGCTTTCCTTTTGGTGTACTCCAAGTACTGAAAATACTGGCTGAGTATTTATGGAGTACTGCCAGGACTGAGTGCAGTGAATATTGGGTGCTAAGTGCTCAATCAATGTTCTGGTCTAAGAAATAAATCCCCAATAAAGGGAAACTAGAAGTTGATGGCACATGAAATCTAACTCCCTAATGCATAACTTAGAAATTGAAATAATTATTAGATCCTTGGACCACAAGGCTCAAATCACATAATAATTACCTTCCCTTTGCTCTCATATTCTCTTAGTAAGTTAGTAAAGAGTCTAAAGAGGAATTCTTATGGTGCCAATAGGTTTAAAATAGTGAGCAAGAGAGCCCGGGCAAGGATCAGATGAGGTCTGAGCAGAGGCAGACTTTGATGTGGAAGGTACCTTTGATACTATTAGGTTCAATTCTTTCATTTTACAGATCAGAATGCTAAGGCACAAAAAGGTTAATTGACTTGCTCAATCATACAGTTACTACATGTCCAATCAGAATTTGAATCCAGGTCCTCCTAATTCCAAGTTCAGTGTACTATTTATGACATCATGCTGCCTCTGGTCTAAGAGCACAGAGTCTGAAAATATATCCATTTTTTAAAGGGAAGTTATAAAAGCTGACCTATTCCCTCCTAAACTCATGTTTGGTAGGAAATACGACCGCACGCTGAGGACTGAGGACTGGTGATCCTAACATGATGAGATCAGAATAGAGCAAAGAGGGGAATGAGGAGGCATTGTAGCTGTTGCCATAAAATCAAGGACACAGAAAGTAGAAGTCTCCAGTTATGAAGAGTGTTTATGTGAAGACTAACTTTTGCTTCTCCCTGGATTTGGGATCTTTTGCTTTCCTCATTCTCCTTCAGGGATCCCGAATTAAAGAATTATTACAAATAGTGTATTAAGGGATGGGGAAACAGATACAAAAGTTAATTGAGTCCTTGCACCAAAGGGGCAGGGGCCTATGTCCTAATTGGGGAGAGAATTCCTATAGGGAAATGGTGGCAGGAGAGGAATGTTTTGGTTTTGAAAGTTAGAGAGATGAGTGGAACAATAGAGGAGTAGACAAACATGCCCTTCCCAGTAGCAAAACTGTAGAGTACTGAGACAATTCTGGTTCTAGACATGGAAAGGGGAAGATCTGAGCTCTTAATAAATATTCCTTCCTATCTTCCTTCTTTCTTACCTTTCTTCATTCCTCCCTCCCTTCCTTTTCCACTCTTTCCTCCCTCCCTTTCTTCCCCAAAGGTAACTTGTACGTGATTTGGGTATTATCTTCATAAAAGCATATTCTCTTCCATATTAGATTGGTATATTCCTTAAACAAAGATTATTTCAAATTTGTCTTCATATCCTCAGCTCCTAGCAATGCCAGGCACACAGTATGTGTTAAATAAATGATTTGTTGATTAATTGAGAAGCCCTGGGTTTTGACACAGACTGTCTGAGTGACCCAGCATAATTTACTTAACCTCTCAGACTCTTAAGTTGCAGAGCAGTGGCTGACCTGCCTTCATGGGAATTATCTATGCCAATAAAATCATAACTACGACCAAGAAAAACAAAAACTTCACAGCACTGTGCTACTCACCAGGGATGCAAAGGTAAAATAGTTCCTGCCCTCAAGGAGCTCTCATTTTAGTGGACAGTTACAACATGTACACAAGTCAGTAATTATTAGAGAATAGAAGCAAGGAGAAAATATTCCTACCTCGGGAGGGGTGGGGTGGGGATCAGGACAACTTCTGCAGCAAGGTGACCCCTGGCATGAACGTTAATGTAAGATAAGAGTTCAGAGAGTCAGAGATCAGGAGAGCAATTTCCAGGCACAGGAGTCAGCTTGAGTGATGCATGGAAGCCAAAGAGAGTCAAGGTCAGGAAACTTCTAGAGTGGTTTGGCAGGAACAAAGAATTCGTAAGGGGTAATAATAGGAAGGGGGGGGGAGGAAAGGCTGTAAAGGAAGATTGGAGCCAAATCATGGAGGGCTTTAAATGCAAAGATTGAGAATTTGTATTTTATCCTGGTGATAAAATTTTGTAGCAAGGAATTGCCATGGTCCAAGCTGGGTCTTTGGAAGATTATTTTGGAAGCTGTGTGAAGAACTAATTGGAGAGGGGAGAGCTGGAAGGAGTGGGGCAAATCAGGAGGCAATTATAGTAGTAGAATGTAAATTTCTTAAAGGCAGAGGATGAATTTTTGCACCTTTGCCTTTGTATCCTCTGTGCCTACCACAGTGCCTTGCTAAGTGGTTATTATATAAATGCTGATTGGATTGAATAGCCCAGGGATGAGAGGATGAGGGGGTCTGAACTAGATTAGTTACCTTGTGAATGGAGAGAAAAGGGTAGATGAGAGAGATATCATGGAGGGAAGAATGAGTAAGGCTTAGTAATTGATTGGATATAGAGCATGAAGAACATGTAAGAGTCAAGAACGATGCTTAGGTTATAAAGTCGGACAGGGAGGAGAACATGATTTCCCTCAACAGAAATAGTAAAGTCTGAAAGTAGGGAAGGGATTATGGGGAACCACAGGATAGTAGATTTAGCACTGGAAGTGATCTTGGAAGTCACCTGCTAGTTCAACCCTTTTCTTTTATATGTAAGGAAACTGAAGCCCAGGAAAGTTAATTGAGTTCATCCAAGTTGCCAAGATAGTAAGTGGCACAATACAAATTTGAATCCTGATCTTCTGATTTTAACCCCAATGCTTCTGAAAGTTCTGTTTCAGTCATGTGGAGTTTGAGCTGTCTATGGGATACCCAAGGGAAGGTATACAGTTGGTGGTTGTTGGCGTGGGGGCTAAGCTAAAAAGAAAAAATTAGGGTTGGGTACATAGATTTGGGACTCATCTGAATAGAGATGGTAACTGGCCTGTACTAGACGTACTCTTAGTAATGCTTCCTAAGGCCCACTTGACTTCATTCTCTAGGATGATTGGCTCTAGATCAGTAACCACACAATCATGGATATCAATCACCCATTGTATCCTTGGCCATTGAGGGTCATCATGACCTATGTCTTCCCATTCGATTTTGGGTGACTCTGGAAGAGATGGGTGAGGCTGTTGACTTTGCACAGCTGTCCTATTCATATCCACTTCATGCTCAAGTCATCACCTTCATGATGTCATTGGTCCTCTTTGAGAACAAAGGATGAACTGAACAATAACAACAAGTGGCCCATTTTGCCTAGTTATGGTAGCAAAATTCATAAATCCTTCTGTTACACCTTCTTATTACAGGGATTGTTAATTCCCATTGGAATAATCTTCTTTCTGCCTGTGGGCAAACATACATATCTAGAAACACTGGGAACCCCAAGCTGGTTATAGTGAGATTTGACCCAAGATTGAGGCTTGTCTGCTGCGCATTTGTGATTTCCTTTCCTCTTGATTTTCTTCTTGACTTCACCTATATTAAAAGGTTACATGCATGCCTCAGTTGAGTAGGTTGGGGAGAGAGATGAATGGATTTGCCAGGAGCTGATTTTATGTATAGGAGCTACAGCTACAGGTCTTTTTTAAAAGCACCATTTGGCACAAACTCCTGTCTCCTCTGCCAACAGTCTGAATTAATGCCCAAATACCTGGTTTTTTGCCCTAGCAGCAGGATAGGGCCTAGAGAATTGACCCAATAGGTAATACTGGGTGGGGGAGGGACATTTATCCAGTGCAGTGCCTCCATTCTCCAGCTCCTCCATTCTCCAGCTCCTCATTCTCTTGGGGTCTCTTAATACCTGTGAGTTTATAATGTAGGAAAACTTTTGTTGTATAGGATATTTTTCTGATTGCATCTTGTGATGTTCTTGAATGTCCAAGAGTGAAATGTTTTCAATAAACCAAACTACTCTTTCACAAATATGTATGTATGTATGTATATATATATATATATATATATATATATATATATATATACACATATATACATGGAGATATGTGTGTACATATATATATATATACACACTCATATATACATATTTGGAGAGGTGGAGAGAAAGGAGAGAGAAAGAGAGAAAGAGAGAAAGAGAGAGAGAGAGAGAGAGAGAGAGAGAGAGAGAGAGAGGTAGTTTAGTTGTTCAGTCATGTCTGACTCTTCATTACTTACTGGACCAGCTAACTGTCCATAGAGTTTTCATAGCAAGGATACTGGAGTGGTTTGCCATTTCTTTCTCCAGTTTTTTATTCAGGCAGGGCTGAAGTGAGTTGCCTGCGGTCACTCAGCCATTAAGGATCTGAGGTCAAATTTGAACTTTGGTCTTTCTGACTTCAGGTACAGTGCTCTTATCCATTACAACACTGAACAAGTACTTTTCCCCTCCTTTTAATACCCCACATCCCTACTGCTAACAAAAAGAAGAGAAATCCCTTGAAACACGTTTGAACAACTGGAAACTAAAGGGGGTGTCCACCATTTGGGGAATAAATGGCATATGAATGAAACGTAATGCTATTGTGCTATAAGAAATGAAGAAACAGACCAAAGGGATTTTCGGAGGAACCTGGGAAAATTGCTGCTTTTGAAAATTCTTTAGTCCAGGTATGTCTCAACTACTAAATGATGGTTCAATGGGGGGGAAAGCATGAAGACCCATCCACTATGCTTTAAATAGAAAAGGGAATAATTGAGTGTGCAATCCATTGTCCAGTGGGTTAAATTGATCCTTTTTTCATTAATCTTCAGTAACACTTTCTTGAGAAGTCAATTTCTTTATTTAAAAATTATTATTCATTTCTGAAGTATTTATCTAAATGGATATACATTTAACCAACATATGTCAGCTATCATAGCTAAAGAATGAACTTGGGCTAATATCCACAAACAGGGAACCATTATTAGTAAATTGATTAAAGCAATGTTTATGTTTCTGCCATTTTCTATGACCATGTGTTTATTTGAAAGAAAGTTTCCTCACTCTCTGTCTGGTGTGTGAAATTCCCAAGGATGTGTGAATTGCTTAAGCCTCGCATTCTTTATTAAGGTCTGTCTCACCATGAAATATTTGCAGAATAGTTTAAGAGAGATGCCAAAAGTCTTGATTGAAGAAATGATTATCCTTTGTGATAGGTTTATAAACAGAGTCCTAATTAATCTACTAAGAATTGTTACCTCTTCAGGAACATCAGGCAAAGCTGTTTAACTATCCTTACGCTTCATAGTTAATTTTCCCACTAACAGAGGGCTTATTTCATGCAAAGGTACTATGAATGTGCGTTCATTTCCCACACTTTACAGACAAGCCTATCATAAACAATATCAACAATGTTCTGTTCTCCCCCCCACATTGTATTTCTGCTGCTCTGACCCAGCTAATCTCCAATTCTGGGTCTTTCCACCATCCACCTTCTCTTCTCTTTCTCCTTAACTGCCAACAGCTTCTAAGGAAGTCATAAGACTGAGCTCTCTGGCTCCACTACAAATTCATTCTACTAATTAACGTTAACAGGGTCCTTGCCATTGCACAAGGATTTATTGATCTCCGATTCATTTCCTACCACATTTTACACAAAGGATGTTTCAAGCTTTCTCCTTTAAAAAGTTCACAGCTCTAGCCAAACAATCTTCTCTCTCAGTGGATAACTTCACCTCCTTCAGGGAATCAAGAATGTAGGGCTTAGGTTTAGAAGGGCCATTAAAGACCATGTGCTCTCACCTCTGCAATTTATAGGCAAGGAAACCAAAGTCCAGATTGATTACATGATTTGGTTAGAGTCAAAAAGTAGTGTTACGATTAGAACTCAGGTCCTCTGAGTGAGGTCAGTCCTCTTTCCAGTACATCTCACTGCCTTCTTTTTTTAAATTTTTTAAATTTTTATTTTATTACTTTCTTTTTTTAAATTTATTTTTATTTGTTTTCTTGTTTACATTTTGTTTACATTGTTTACATTGTTTACATTTTCCTTACATTTTTGAATTACACCTTTTCTCCCCATCTTGCTCCTGCCCCAACCCTAAAACAGCAATCCCACTGTAAAGCCCCTCCCCTGCTCTGCTCTCTTATTTTCTGGTAGGTTCTCCCTGTCCCAGCCCCTGTATATCTTAATTCCTAGTTGCAGGTATTGGAGAACTTTAAATTCTAGATTCTTTCCATTCCTCCCTTGTCACCCACCCCCACTGGAAGGACAGTCAGTTCAATACAGGCTATGAATGTGTGATTATACAGGACATCTTCATAGTGGACATATTGTGACAGTGATCGTCTGTCTCTCCCTTGTTCTGTTCTCTAACCTGTCCCTGTTCCTTTCCTGAAGTGTGTGCTTCCAGCATCCCTCCCCCAGGCTCTGCCCTCCCCTCCCCCCTCCCCCTCTCATCCATATGCCCCCTATTCTCCTGTGTGGCATGATGCCCAGTTTAGAGTTTATGCCATTTCTTCCCTAAGCCAATTTCAATGAGAGTAATTGAAAGTAAAATTGTAATAGTTATCCCTTGCCTCTTCTCTATGGGATGATTAATCCCATTTTGTCTCTCCCTGTCTCCTCTCATTCTAGTTCTCTCCCACCTCAGACTTTCGCCT
>JAQQSW010002767.1:0-14862 GCA_028646575.1 Pseudocheirus occidentalis
GGTTTATTCATCAAGAATACTTGAAAGTCCTCCATCTCATTGAATGACCATATTTTCCCCTGAAACATTATACTCAGTTTTCCTGGGTACATGATTCTTGGTTTTAATCCTAGTTCCTTTGATCTCCAGAATATCATATTTTAAGCCCCTCAATCTCTTAATATAGAAGCTGCCAGATCCTGTGTTATCCTGATTGTGTTTCCACAATACTCGAATTATTTCTTCTTGACTGCTTGTAATATTTTCTCCTTGGTCTGGGAACTCTGGAACCTGGCTATAATATTCCTAGGAGTTTTCTTTTGGGGATCTTTTTCAAGAAGTGATCAGTGAATTCTTTCAATTTCTATTTTGCCCTCTGGTTCTAAAACACCAGGGTAATTTTCCTTGAGAATTTCTTGAAGGATGATTTCTAGGTTCTTTATCTGATCATGGCTTTCAGGTAATCCAATAACTTTTAATTTGTCCCTCCTGGATCTATTTTCCAGGTCAGTGGTTTTCCCAATGAGATATTTCACACTATCTTCTATTTTTTCATTTGTCGGGATCTGTTTAATAGTATCTTGATTCCTCATAAAGTCACTAGCTTCCATTTGCTCCACTCTAATTCTGAAGGAATTATTCTCTTCAGTGAACTTTAGAGATTCTTTTTCCATCTGGCAAATTTGACTTTTTAAGGCATTCCTCTCCTCATTTGCTTTTTGGGTCTCTTTTGCCATTTGAGTTGGTCTATTTTTAAGGCGTTATTTTCTTCAGTCAGGTTGTTGACCCACTTTTCACAATTTTCTTGCACTATTCTCATTTCTCTTCCCAATTTTTCCTCCACTTCTCTTACTTGAGTTTTTAAATCCTTCTTGAGCTCCTTCATAGTCTTTAATCAGTTCATATTTTTCTTAGCAGCTTTTGGTGTAGGAGTTCTGACTGTGCTGTCTTCGTCCTCTTCCACGCTTTGATCCTTTTTGTCCCCAAAAGAGGAATCTAAAGTTGGATGGCTGTGCTTGCTTAGCTTCTTTTGCTTGCTCATGTTGCCAGTCACTTACTTGACTTTTGCGCTCTTTGCCACAGTAGAACTCTGATTCCAGAGGGGAGAGCTTTGTCCCAAATTGCTGGTGGTTTCACAGCTGACAGAGCTATTAGGAGGTGCCATCTCTACAGCCTCCACCAGCTTCAGCTCACTGGTCACACACCTCAGGACCACCACCCAAGACCGAGATCCCAAGCCAGGCAGATTAAGGGAAGAGCCCTTAGCCTCTGAATGGTTACTTGGCCCCTCTATGATCTGCAGGCCAGAAGCTCTGAAGCAGCCACATGGAGGTGGCTGCAGGGCCACTGCTTCCACCATGGAGTTTTCCTGCTTCTATGCTGCCATCTTGACTCTGCCCCTCACTCTGGAATTTTGTACCTGCACCAGTGAGATAAAAATGCTGAGTAAGAGCCATGTTCTCTATAGTTACCAGATAATCATAGAGATAGATATATGAATACTTTCTATCATTCAGTTCTACCACTCATATTAGTATCAACCACACCATCTGATGATATATGGATTTGTGTATCTATCAATTAAAATAAGCTCTGAGCCCCCACTCCCTTGTTCACCTTTTTGTCAGCTACTTTGATATGTGAACAAGAAAATGTGCCCTGGAAGACCAAATCATTTTACCTCAGGTACCTCCTGATTTGATGTCCTACTGTCCTAATTAGTGAATAGCCTCAACCATCTGCCCATCTAAACCTGGCTCCAGCCATTCTTCTGTTAATACTTCTGCCATTCTTCTTGTCAGATGCTTAACCACCATACATAGTCCCTCCACTGTTTCTACCCTTTCCATTTCTTGAATCACAATCATACAAACTTTGTTGTGCTCTATTCACCATCCCAGTAACTTTCTTAACAAAATACAGCCCCCTGGCCACTCTTTCTAAATGTGTTGCCTCTCCACCAGCTCCTTCCCCAGTTAGGATGTAAGCTCATTGAGAGCAGGGACTGTCTTCACTTCTGTATTTATATCCACAGCGTTTAGCACAATGTTTGGCATATAATAAGTACTACATAAATGCTTTTTCTTTCAATTGTTCTTTTATTCACCCATTGGCTAACCTCCCTTCTTTCTGAATGTTTTTACTTCAATGAGTTCAAGTCACATGAACTTGGCCTAATGGAATTGGTTTTCCCTATAGTCAGACATACATTCTCTTTCTCTTTCTCCCTCTGTCTCTCTCTCTCTCTCTCTCTCTCTCTCTCTGTCATGCATGCATATATCTACATAGATATACATACACAGAGAATCAATAATAGGTGATTATGCATAATGGGAATTTTAAACCCAACCCTCTTAGTTCCCCCAACACATAAGATCAATCTGGACAGCAAAGTTCTATGACATAAACAATTTGAGTCTTCCTTTGAGCAGGCAAAAGAGTACCACACAGAGTTCTCACATGTTTTCCCTAGGACAGCAATTAATGAAGTAAGAGTCTTGGCTCACCTACGATACAGAAGTTAATACAGTCTCTGATGAAAACTGGGACTCGGGATAGCTAGTGTTTCTGCTTCTCAATTTTCTGGGCACTGTTCAAGGTTATCTCATTTTGCCTGGCCACTGGATTCCATCACAGATCAGGGGGAGTTGAATCATCTGGAACCCTATGTGGGGTGCATCATACATGACACATCTTTTTTGCTTTGACCTTCACTACCACCCTCTGCCACTTCCTCTCTTACTCCTCAGTTCAAGTTAAAGCCCTAGCCACTCCTCACAAAAGTGTGAAAGGGTGCCTGACCAGCCAGGGACATCTTTCTAAAACAATGTGGTTGAATTCAATTATTTTGAAGGGAGTCTATGAAATATCTTGGTGAGAATATTACTATAATATATTCACTCAGCCACATATTTTCCACCTTCAGACACAATACTTGTAGAGAAGACAGCTGTGAGAATTCATAGCTGCAGGTGTTTTATTAAGAAAAATCAAGCAACACAAATAAGCTGAGTGGATAATGCCACCTGGTAAAGAATAGCTGAAAAGGAGTAGAGGAGAAGTGCTTAGGAACCGTGATTTCTCTTATTACTTTCAAAGATTATGTTTTATTCCTCTTGTGCCAAAGCCCATCAAATGGAAATCACTGATTTTTTTCCTTATCAATTCAAAGTTCTGTGAACTTGAAGCTAATGCTTTTTTTTTCCAACCAAGTGGGCACAGTAAAAAAAATTTTAAATCACATTTAATCTGACTCTTCCTAAGCACTTATCTAATCAGCCACAACTAATTACCTAAAAGTTTCAATCATCCACCACTCACCAAAAAGGGGATAAGAAACCAATTATATACAGAAAGTCTTTATTTTAAAGAAATCATTAGGAACAGAGGGGGAGGGAGGAGATGTAATTCAATCTTTGAAGAGCAGGAAATATTTTATGGTTGGTAACAATATAAATTCCACTCCACTTGTGGAAAAACCTACCACCTTGTTTCATTTGTCAGGTGAAAATTGTTCAGCCCAACACAACCTATCCTAAATCCTGGAATTTAATTCCTTTGAAAAAACATTTCAACTCAAACCATAACATATGCCACTAGAAGCGAGCTTTCTCTGTTCAGTAATATCCAATAATCAAGTGCCAGCTGGACAGATGCAATTTTGTTTCCAGATGAACACCCCAGCATATTTTATTACAGAGAAAGGGAAAGACAAAAGAATATTTGCCATAATAAAATTAAGTTGTGAAAGATCCAAATGCAATTATGTCAAGTAAGTCTTATTTGTAGGCATTAGACGTAGGTGGAATTAAAAGCAAAAAAAAAATCAATTTATACTCTAACCTCATAACAGCTCATTCTGTTCTCTTCTTGCTCTGTTATAAAGCTATTGATCCTTAGCTTCTAGCTACAGTAATTAGACTTCCATTATATTCACTCTTTATATAGAAAATCTGACACTAGAATCTTAAAGTTCTTGTACCACACACATATATTTTTTAAAATCATCAGCAGAATTTATGTTCTGATGAGGAAAAGGATGTCTAGAGCTTTCCCCCTGAATCAGGAATGAAGGAATCGAGTGCAATTTAATACCAAACATTTAGTATGTGCCATGCACAAGAGTTCCAAAGATAAAAAGGAAACAGCCCCTGTCCTGGAAGAACTGATATTGGTACAATATGTATTTGAGTAAATAAACTCAATGTACACAAGGTATTTAAGAGAGAGAAGAAATGCTAACAAGGCAGGGAGAAAAGCAGAAAAGGCTTCATGCAGGAGATGTCAACTGAGTTGTGCTTAAAAGGAAGCTGGGATTCTAAGAGGAGATTGCCTTTTAAAAGAGCATATTCCTGATAGAGGGAACATACTTGTGCAAAGACATCAAAGTGGGAAAGTGAATGTTCTGTCTAAGGAACAATTAATTGGTCAATATGAGGGAAAGAGAATAAGCATTTCTTTTTTTAAATTTATTTATTATGCAATTCCCAAGAATTCGTGATGGAAAATGTCATCTACATCCAGAGAAAGAACAACGAAGTATGAATGCAGAACAAAGCAGATTATTTTCTTTTTTTGTTTTGTTTTGTTTTCTTCCTCGTGGTTCCTCCCGTTCATTCTAATTCTTATATACAACAAAACTAATGTGAAAATATGTTTAATAGAAATGTATATCTAGAACTTATATCAGATTGCATGCTGTCTTGGGGAGTGGGAAAGAGATGGAGGTAGAGAAAATTTAAAATTTATGGAAGTGAATGTTGAAAACTAAAAATAAATAAATTAACTTTTAAAAAATATTTTTTTAATAAACTTTTGAGTTCCAAATTTTTTCCACCTCTCTCCTTTCCCCCCCTCACCAAGATGGCATGCAATCTGGTATAGGCTCTACATAATATACATTAAACATATTTTCACCTTAGTCATGTTGCAAAGAAGAATTATAATCAATGTAACGAACTGTAAGAAAGAAGAAACAAAACAAAACAAAACAAAAAGAAAGAGAGAGCAAATAATCTGCTTCAATCTGCATTCAGACTCCCTAAGTCTTTCTCTGGATGTGGATAGCATTTTCTATCATTTGCCTTTTGGAGTTGTCTTATAACCCTGCATTGTTGAGAAGAGCCAAGTCTATCAAAGTTAGTCATCACAAAATGTGGTTGTAACTATGTATAATATTCTCCTGGTTCTGCTCCCCTCACTCAACATCAGTTCATATAAATAAGTCTTTCCAGAATTTTCTGAATTGCACAATAATATTCCATTACACTCATATACCACAACTTGCTCAGCCATTCCCCAATGGATGGACATCCCCTCCATTTCTAGTTCTTGGCCACCACACAAAGAACTGCCATAGGTATTTTTGTACACGTGGGTTCTTTTCCCATTTGTATGACCTCTTTGGGATGCAGACCTAGAAGTGGTATTTCAGGGTCAAAGGGTATGCACATTTTTATAGCCCATTTTTATAGCATAGTCCCAAATTGCTCCCCAGAATGGTTGAATCAGTTCAGGAATAAGCATTCCTATAGTACAACAGTTCTCAACCTGTGGGTTATGTTCAATTTGTTACAATGAACATACATCCTGCATATCAGATATTTACATTATGATTCATAACAGTAGCAACATTACAGCTATGAAGCAGCAATGAAAATAATTTTATGGTTGGGGGTCACCACAACATGAGGAACCGTATGAAAGGGTCACGGCGTTAGGAAGGTTGAGAACCGCTGCTCTAGTACCTATGCACCAAGCACAGTGCTAAGTGCTTCTTACAAATACTATCTCATTTGATATCATTTAATCAAATATGACTTAGGAATAATATGAAATAAAAGCAGAAAGTTAACTCAGTCATCACTTATTTTGTGCTTAATAATAGGCACTACTGGGGCCGCTAGTTGGCGCACCAGCCCTGGAGCCAGGAGGACCTGAGTTCAAATTCCGTCTCAGACACTTAATACTTACTAGCCATGTTGCCTTGGGCAAGTCACTTAACCCCAAATGCCCTGCCCTCAAAAAAAAAATAATGATGTGTACTATTATAAATCCTGTGGATATAGAGAAAGGCAAACATAAAATATAGTCTAATCAATAATTATAAAAATGCTAATTAAAACCTGGGAAGACTTGAAGTGAACAGCAACAGGAATTTTGTAAAGATAATCAAATTTGAAAGATTTAGTGACTCTGATCAATACAATGATCAGCCATAATTCCAAAGGACTCATGATGAAACATGCTTTCCACCTCTAGCAAAAAGATGATGGAGTTAGATCACAGTTTGAAGCACTTATTCTTTAAATAGCTTCCTTCCTTTAATGTATACCAAGAACTTCTTACTGATTTTAAAGTCTTTTTCCAGGTGTAATCTGAAGTCTTTTAGCTGGCCCGCCTAATTTCTAGTTCATATTTTATCTTTCACACTTCGATATTTAAATAGATAGCCTTTTTTTCTCTCTTTGATTCTTCCAATTTAGTCAACTTAGAACAACTTTTTCCTAGGCTTCCATTAAAGTGTTGTTTATATTGTTTGAAGGCTCTATTAAAGTCCTAAAGTCCAGTACCTCATAATGGTATGAAAGTCACCCTCTCCTCTTTAATGTACAAATGGATCTGTGATTTCACAAATTCAGAAGCACCATCCAACTAAGCAGTGATCGCCCATCCATGCCTGCCATCCCACATGATTCATCACTATTATCCTAAAAGTTCTCCACAGAAGGTGTACCCAATGAGCTGCAAGCCCTACTGTCTTTCTCCTAACATCATGACATACCAGCAGAGCATCCTGGCTATTCACTTGTCATCTGTTGCTGATGCCATATGACCAGCTCATCTTCCCTTCCTGTCAAATAACATCCCTTAGTGCTGTTCTTCAGAGTTCCTCAATGATTACGTGTCATGGCTTTCTCACATCTACCAAGTAACTCCCCATTGCTTCTGTGTGGTGAGGTGTTAGAACTCTACACCTTTCTACCACTTAGCAACACTGATGTTAGCATTAAAAAGATGGTTTTGGCTTCCATGGGAAATGAGGTTAGTAAAAGTGCTTTGCAATTTCTTGAAAACAATACAATTCACTCTCCTACTCTTGTTCAACTCTGGGCCTAGTTCATTGTCCATCTGCATGGTCTGTTCCAGATAGCATTAAACAAACTTTCTAGGATGTCCATCCAAATGCATGCTGATGCAACGTCTGACCAATAGACCTTCTTTGTCCACTTTGTCTTCTCTGTGTACAGACAGGTCGAAGTTTTTTTAGTTGTTACAGATATCTGCAAGTGGATCTGCAGTGTTATAGGATTGATGTAATGAGAACATCTCCACCTATAAGAGCATCTGGAGGACCTTATCATCCCCAGGGAATCTTTCAACCTGCCACTGCACTGGATCTCTTCCATCCCAGTGGCAAATATCTGATGATGATGATGAGAAGAACACTAAATAGCAATTCTTTCTGTTGTTACATGCTCCGAGGTGTTTGGTATCTTCCCCTTCTTCAGGTACTTTGTATATTAACCCTTCAACATCCTTATAACTGTATCACTTCCAGCATGGATTTCCTCGCTATACATATATGGTCTAATCTACTTCCTTTTCCTAGCTTTGTTTTCTTCAGTACCACAAGAACTTCGAGGACTGTGGTATTAAGGTCCAAGTATTGTGGTTCCATTCTCGATGGCGAAAAGAGTTGGTCAAAACGTTTTTTGCAAATCTTTTCCATTTTCTTTCTCTTTGTAGCCTTCCTTCAATTTTCATCTTTGAATGCCCTTAGGATCACGTTATTTAACTTGATATATTGCTAAGCTTTCTTTAAACTGGTTTTACCTTCCACTACTTCTCTTTTCTCTCTAAAAAAATACTACTTAAAATTGTCCATCATCCTTCTTCATAAAATTTTATAAATGAGCTTATATTCTAGCTTGGTGTTCCATTTAACAGCCATCTTTTTTGTCCTTTTGGCAAGTAAGTTAAATGTTTGTTGACTATGAGGTTTCCCTAAGGCTCTTGTGATCTCCTTATTGTAGTGGTTCATTTACATTGGTTAAATTTCTGGATGAAATTTTTATAGTTGGTGTTGATATTTTAATTATCTACTTTCCATTTTTGACTTTCAATTATTTGTTCAAATAGCTCAGGGTCAGATTGTTTTGCTTTTTCCCATTACTGTTCTTCTTGACTTTGGGTTTTGTTTTTTTTTAAAGACAATACTTTTCTTGTCAGTGGTCTGATTATAGACAAATGGCTGACCCAAACATAACTCCTACATCATTAACAAATCTGTTCTTGTCTTTTAAAATATAATCTACTTGATCTTTCATAGTGTTCTTTGCATTTTCCACATTCAGCACCTATCAACTCATTTTTAATAGTGTTAATGCCAGAGAAACATTACGTTTCTTTGCCTTCAGCCTTCCTTCTTTCTAAACCAAGATTTCCCAAATATTTCTCTCTACCCTCACCTCTCCTCACTTTTTTCGTTGAAGTCAGCATGTATTGGAGTCATTTGATTCAGAGGGTTTTATCAAGCTATTCATAGAATTTCTCTAGCACTTCATTTTCAGCAAACAATATTGGCACAAAAGCTAAAATTATTTTTATGTTGGCCATTTTGCAGATACTTATCATTAGCACTATCCTACATGATGCCTAAACACTCAAATAAATGACATTTCTTGCTGCCTCTGAGACTACAGTAAAACTCACTCTGCCTTGCTCTCTTTGCCTCTGCCAAGGAGTACCTGTAAACCATCGTTCCATTTAGCTGCGGCTTCCTTCCTTTTTATTCCCATACTTTCAGTTGTAGTAAGAAAATCAAAATTTATATGATTCATACCCTCCAGAAACATGCCTGCTTATTGGTCATGGTAGAAGTGTCTCATGTTCAATGTAGCAATATTCAAACTAAAGACTTACGATTTTCTGAAACGCGCTATTTTTTATAAACTATGCTGCCCACTTCACCCCCTTTCCTACTACAGTTTCACCTTCACTGCAGAAGTGGAAGGAGCCACACAAAGCAGAGAGTTGTTTCACATTTTTCTTTTGGTTCATGGATTTCCATGGCTAAAAAAAAAAGTTCAGCACCATATGCTCAGCCTACTGTTGATACTCTTTTCCATAATTAGCTAGTCTTGGTCTTAGGTAGGTTAGGTAGGTTTGTGAGAAAATATTGATCTTATGTTGGTTTTGGGGAATGCTGAAGGATGGCATGGCTCTCTATTACATTGTGGTACATTAACTTCTATGTTGGTGCTGGAATTTGGTTTCCTGGTGTCTGAATAAATGCTTTGCTTCTGTCCTCTATATGGAGAGTTTGTTATATTTTGTGATCAAGCGCCATGCAGGAATATTTATAGTCAGGGGCAGACTTAAAGCCTTTCCAGCACAGAAGAACTTTGCCAGAGCTTGTGCTCCTCTGGCATAGCTTTTGAGAACCTAGGGTAACTTCCATACCACAACAAGGCTACTCCAGCAAACTGCAAACACTGGTAGGTCTGTCCTGTACTGAGCTGGAAACGAGCTGTATCCAGAGCAAGGCAAGTAGAGGTTTTCCACAGGCACCACTCAGATTTAGAAAACACAAAATTTAGAAGCCTTATTTCAAAGGCCAACCTTTCCCCTTCTGTGCGAGGTAAAGGGGGAAAATCGAAGGATCCACATATAGAATAATGATGATAATAATAATAGCTAACATTTGTATAGTGCCTACTAGGTACTGGAGAAGTTTGCCATTTCCATCTCCAGCTTATTTTACAGATGAGGACACTGAGACAAAGTGGGGTAAGTGACTTGCCCAGGATCACACAGCTAGTCAGTATCTGGGGTCACATTTGAACTTGGGTCTTCCTGACCTCAAAACATTGCTTCTCTCCAGTCTGGCTGCCTAGCTGCCTAGGACAGCAGCAGTAGGAAGGACGGGACTACCAGAACTCATGCCTGTCTTGAGAAGAGGCTTCGTCTCCTTCAGGGTCTTACAAAGGCAGAGGCAAGTACCTCCTCATCCCTGACTACTACCATGGCCAAAGATGCTAGGCATCTGCCACACAAGCAAAGGCAAGGAGATAGCATGGAGATAACAACATTAATAACACCCAAGCTTTAAGTACTATATTGTGGTCAACAAGTAGCTGGGACAAGGGAGGGACACTCATGGCAGTCTCTCTAATACCAAGTGTAACCACAAGCAGAATCTTGGTCATTTGTCACTTGGCAAATCCTGGGGACCCTGTAACAGTCATGGGAATTTGAAGATCTTCCCTGCCCCTTAATAAACCTAGGGGAATTGGATGACCTTCCCTGCTTTGAAAGTAAACTCTACCCCCTAATAGGCTGAATGTAACCACATGGAGCCTGTGGTGAGAGGAGTTTGCTAAAGGGTAGAGCAGAGCCCACAGGAAGCAAAGAGTCAGAGCCAGAGAGACAGTGGGAAAGAAAGGATATTCAGGCAAGGAGTTAGGTAGGTTTGTGAGAAAATATTGATCTTATGTTGGTTTTGGGAAATGCTGAAGGATGGCATGGCTCTCTATTACATTGTGGTACATTAACTTCTGTGTTGGTGCTGGAATTTGGTTTCCTGGTGTCTGAATAAATGCTTTGCTTCTGTCCTCTATATGGAGAGTTTGTTATATTTTGTGATCAAGCACCATGCAGGAATATTTATGGTCATAGTAAATGCTGTAAATATTGCAGTGGCACTATGACCCCACCTGCAATACAAGCAAGGCTAAAAAAGGGTGAAAGTGGTATATTTGAATGACTCGCACCAGAAGTGCTGGTGCCAAAGGCTCTCCTTCCTGCCTCTTGAAGGTCCCAGTTCTTTCTCCTTGTGGCTGGATAAGAGGAGGAAATGGGGCCCAACGTCACTCACAAACACTAAGTGTCTGGTCAGGAATCATACCCTCCACTTCCCTGTACTTTACATCACCTAAAGGCATCCTTCTACCCCTTCTCCAATATACATGGGTTGGGGAGGTAAAAAGAACAGAGATGATGGTGAAGGGAAGAGGCAGGTGTTCAGGAAAGGATGCCAGACTTCTCTCCACCACTATGACATCCCTATTCAGGGTCCACTCTGTCAGTCATATACCCAATTAAAAAGAATAATTATTTAAAATAGAGAAATGATCCAGAGGGTAAATTCCATCCACCCAACTTCCTTCTTCCAGTGGTACAACTGGCGATCTGTCTCCTCTCCATCCATCAAATAAGGGTACTATTTCTGCCTCATGCTCAGGGCACAATAATTCCTAGTTTTGACTCTGGTGTTTGCATATGGGTTCAGTGATGGAGTAAATGTCTTTCATCCAAGGACTAGCCTGTCTAAATTCAGAGATGCTTACTACCAAGTGGTCCATAGGATGAGTCATCAGGCATAGCAACACATGAAGTTCATCCACTAAGCAGTTTAGAAGTTCTGATCTGCATTAATTGAGTTCCTAAACTGGCAAAATTCACAAATCTTTGACGATTGCAGGCTACATGGATGTCTTTCACTTAAGTAGGTTTGAAGAAACTGAGTTTACTTTCCAACTAGAAAACAATTCTATTCCAAATCGACTATTGAAAATGCAAAATTCTAAATGACTCACTAATAGACATTTTGTTCTTTTTCAATTTATGATTTCAATGTACTATAACCATACAAAGGATGCCCCAAAAGTCTTAGTGCTGTGTTAAGCCTTAATAGCTATATGTCACATTACCTATTTCAATTATGTAAAACCATCGGAAACCAATCATTAAAATGCAAGCCCTTTGAGAGTAAATTGTCTCATGCTTTGTATTTAAGTCCAGAGCACAGTTCCTAGTATATGGTAAGACCCTAATAAATGCTTATTGATTGATTATTGAATAGAAAACTTTTAATTTATAAAGATATGTTAATTTGGAATATTTGATCTCAAGCACAGCATAGGCAAAAATAGACCTAATTAAAAGAGATAATCAGGGAAACTACCTTTTGCTAAAAGAAACATTTTGCTATAGAAAATGAAATAATATCAAAAATTTTACAGCAAGTTTCTCCAATAAAGGCCTCATTTCTCAAATATATACTGAGTATAAAACTGAGTCAAATTTATAAAAATAAGAGCCATTACCCAATTAATATATGGTCAAAGGATATAAACAGGTACTTTTCAGAAGAAAAAAATCATAGTTAGATAAAAATGCTCTAAATCTCTATTAATTAGAGAAATGCAAATTAAAACAACTCTGAGATATCACACTAATATGCCAGAAAAGGAAAATAATAGATGGTATCGGGGATGTAGAAAAATTGGAACATGAACGCACTGTTTGTGGACTTGTGGACTGGTCTAACCATTCTGGAGAGCAATTTGGGACTATGTCCAAAGGGCTATCAAACTGCTCATACATATCCTTTGACCCAGCAATACCACTACTAGGTCTGCATCCCAAGGAGATTTTTTAAAAAAGGAAAAGAACCTATTTGTACCAAAATATGTGTAGCAGCTCTCTTTGTGGTGGCAAAGAATTAGAAATCAAGGAGATGTCCATAAGATGGGGAATGACTAAACTAGTTTCAGCATTTGATTGCGATGGAGTATTATTGTGCCATAAGTAATGACAAGGCCGGGTGGTTTCAGGGAAAAAAAGTCAAAAACTACATGAACTGATGCTAAGTAAAATGAAAAGAACTGGGAGATCATTTTGCAGAGTAATGGAAATGTTGCAAAACTGATCAACTGTGAAAGACTTGGGTACTCTGATCAATGCAATGATCCAAGCCAATTCCAAAGGACTGATGATGAAAAAATGCCATCCACCTCCAGAGAAAGAATTGATGAACTCTGAGTGCAAATTAAAATAAAACTTTCCCACTTTCTTTACTTTTGTTGCTTCTAAAAAATATGGGTAATACGGAAATATGTTATACAGTCATCCTTTCCACGTCATGATTATCTCCATCAAGATTTCAATATATTCTGGGTCAATATAAGATATTAAATGGGAATTTGGGGGGAGTTTTGCAGAAGCCACAATCAACATGCAAAGGCCAGCAGGTGACATAGAAAAGGGCTAGAAACTCAGAAATGGATAAAATATGTATATAGTATTATATAATATCAACTCAAAATTTACAATAAGATATGGTAAATACCCATAAAAGAAAAAGAAAAAATTCAAACTTCTTTTCCGGTATGAAGAGAGGGACTAAACATTTTACACAGATTTTCCACCACAACTGTAACCCCCCCATGATGTGGAAGGGATAGATGTACGTGGTTTCACATGTACAATTGATTATCATCTTGCTTGCCTTCTCAAAGGATGTAGTAGGGTATGGGAGGGAGGGAGGTAATTTGAAAGTCACTGTTTTAAAATAAAAATGTTTAAAATAATAAATTTTTTAAATTTTAATGAAGAAAAACAATTTAAAAAAAATAAATTAATCTGAATAGTACATTCCCATTTGCAGGAAATTAAGCCTTGGTGTTGTTTTTTCAATTGTTCCTGTTATGCTTGACTGAACAGAGCCATAACTAGGGTGGGGCCACCAAAAATTTGGTCCAAAATGCCATATCCAAAGGGGATACACTTCCTCCCTCAACGGTTTAGAAATGATGTTACTCTATTTTATAATCCTTCAGTTTCTCATAGAATAACCCAACTCCTTTCTCCCAGTCTCACTCACAAGGTCTTTCTACTGCAGACTGAAACCCTAACAACTCTATTCTATTGCCTAGTCCCACTATACCCCCAACTTCTAAGAGGCTAAAGAAAGGTCTCTCTGGGGGGAATTAGATTTTATTCCTGTGTTATTTTTCTTTTCCATGTATGCTACGCATATACTATTAGTATTTTTGTAGTATATGTATATACTAGATATACTGCAGTATTTTACATGTGATATTTTTATTTACAGTATATAACTCTGTCATATGTGCTACTCTGTATGGAATTTGTGTCTTCAGTCTATGTGATATTATCACATTATTGATTACGCAGTATATATCATATTCATTGCATGCACCAATGCCCGCTCCACACAATTCTAGCATGTCACGTTTTAAGTACTTTCATGTACATGAATCACACTATACAATTTTGGCATTACCTGTGATATATTACATTAGCTAGGTTAGGCTGATTATGATGTATGATCACAGATGTTTAAAATGTCATGTGTAATTTACAGGAACTGCAAATGTTTCATTGGAGGGGGAATGTTGTAGGGGATAGCTGTGTTTTCACTCACCTCTCCCCCACCTGACTGGTCCTGGGCCTCAGACTTAGGTCAACCACACCCATAAAGCTTCAATGACTGCCAAAAGCAGATGTGCTGACAAAGCTTTAGCTGCTGAGTCTACATGGCAAGAGCTAATAAGAGAAGGAGCTGGGACTGGCCTGAGGTAGAAGACACAGTTTGGCACACAAGCTGATGAAGGACCAAGGAGAGAAGAGGGGTAAAATATGAGAACAGCTGGGTGTTTTCTTCTCTAGACACTGAACAGAACTGAAAAAAATCTGAGTCAGTCACGCTTTACAAAAACCTGCACCCAATGTGTTTGCTAGTGTAAAAGAGAACAAAAGAAAAGAAGCCAAAGCTTCTGAACCAGAGTTAAGTAATACTGTTTTCTCCCTGTAGCAGTAGGAAATGGTGGCTTGAAATGTCACCTCATTTGGGGAACAGAACCAGGAGAATATTATACACAGTTACAGTCACATTGTATGATGACTAACTTTGATAGAATTGGCTCTTTTCAGCAATGCAAGTATGTAAGACAACCCCAAATTGCTATCCAAAGAAAGAACTGTGGAGTCTGAATGCAGATGGAAGCATATTATTTGCTCGCTCTCTCTTTCTGTCTCTGTCTCTGTCTCTCTCTTATTCTCTCTCTCTTACTC
>JAQQSW010002768.1:0-14862 GCA_028646575.1 Pseudocheirus occidentalis
GGGGCATGGGGATGACAGAGGGGAGGGCAGGGTCTGTGGGGGATGCTGGATGCTCACACTTCAATAAAGGGACAGGGACAGGGTAGAGAACAGAACATGGGGGGGGAGGGATAGGAAGGAGGGACATATGATCACTGTCACAACATGTCCACTATGAAGATGTCCTGTATAATCACACATCCACAGCCTGTATTGAATTTCTTGTCCTTCCAGTGGGGGTGGGTCACAAGGGAAGAATCGAAAGAATCTAGAATTTAAAGCTCTGCAATACCTGCAACTAGGAACTAAGATATACAGGGGTTAGGGTAGGGAGACCCTCCCTGCCCTACCAGAAAGTAAGAGAGCAGAGCAGGGGAGGGGCTTTGCAGTGAGATTGCTGTTTTGGGTTGGGGTAGGGGAAAGAAGGGGAGAAAATTTGTAATTCAAAAATCACGTGAAAATGAATGATGCAAACAGGAAAACAAATTTAAAAAATAAATTTTAAAAGAAGAGAAAATAAATCCTTGTTGGCTGAGAAAAAACAAAACAAAACAAACATTTCCAGTAATGAGTATGTTTGATTATGAGACATAAATTAGAAATGAGTTGATAAAGAAAATTATATACCTTATATATTCTCGTTTGATAACTTGAGACCATTCTAATTGATGAACACTTGTGGAGTCAATTGAAGTGTCTCTTTGTACTTAGATTTAACAACCGTTCTTCATTATCAATATTTTCCTGCCTATTTAAAGATTTCTATCTTTAGCTAACAGCTTTCTATGAAAGTTGGATTAGGTGAGGTCTAAGGTCTCTTTAGCTCTGAAATTTCATGTTTCTAAGTTTCTTAAAGAGAGCCATTAAAGACTTCCCGAAGGAACACATCTTTCTGGTCACCTCTGAGGGGGAAATGGGAATCAGAAAAATTTATTCAGGTGGGTAGTTCTATTATTCTCACTAGTTTTATGATGATTGAGTATTGCATTTTGCAGTCCTGCTAGATCATGATGACATTGCCCAGGCACTGACAGAAGCAGGAGAATGGCAGACACAGTTGGTGGAGCTAATTTATTTCACAATCAATCAACAAGCATTTATTAAGCACCTACTAGTACAAGGCATTGTGTTATGCTTTGGGAATGTAACACATGAAATGAAACAATCCCTGTTCATAAAGGGTTTTAATTCTGCTGGAAGTATGAGGAGCAACAGAAAAATGTATAGCATAAATATGAAGTGAATAAGTAAAAGTATAACCAAAGTAGTTAAATATGTGGTTTGGGAGGGAGGACACTAGCAGCTAAAGTAACCGTGAAAGACAGATGATGGTTAATCTATCTTAATAGAGTTCATCTAGGAATTTCTAATATTCTATCGTCTTTTTTTTGCTTTTTGGAGAGGGAAGACAGGGAAGTTGGGGTTAAGTGACTTGCCCAAGGTCACACAGCTGGTAAGTGTTAAGTATCTGAGGCTGTATTTGATCTCAGGTCCTCCTAACTCCAGGGTCAGTGCTCTATTCACTGCAACACCTAGCCACCCCTTCCATCCACTTTTTAATGTTCTATCATAACTCTTGTCATTGTTTTCCAGTGTGCCAGACTTATTGGGAGTGGGTTTTTTTATTTTTAATTTAAATTTTTGTGGCGAGAGACATTGTGGTAAAGATATTCAACCAAAATTTAGGAATGCAACCCTGATGCCCAGAAAATGCACCTTAATTATTTAATACATTTTCTGCCTGAAGTAATGACTTGTATGGCTTGAAAAGGGAAAAAAATAACCTTCAACTGACAGACATTTTATCTTTCTTCTTGTGCTTTACCAAATTAATTCAACTGCTAATTAAAAGAGAGAATATGGTTTTCTATTCATGTCATTTTGCAGTCATTACTTTAAGCTATGAATGCATCTGTTTTACTAATGCACTTTTAAAAGATGTAAATGAAGACAAATTGGCAATTTTGCATAAAAGGTGTTATCTCCTTTGTAAAGTACATGTCATATATGTGTGAGAGACAACTTACTGCTAACTTTTGTCCCATACAGAAAGGACAGGAAGGGGAATGGATTTTATGCAAATTAAGAATATGAAAAAGGGCACAGGGTCAACCCTGGGCAAAGGTGAAATTTTTATTGAACTCTGTAAAGAGAAATTTAGAGTTATGAGGCACATTAAAACATGAGTGACTAGTGAGGAGATAGGATGGGCAAGGGATCAGAAAATTCCGGTTGTGGCTGGGAAATGATCCCAAATGTGCTGATGAGATTAAAGTACCAGGGTACAGCAACTGTGCTTATCTCCTTATCAACTTTTCTCCATGAAAGAGTCCCAGGCCCGCATTCTTATGCCATAATTATTAAGTAATTTCATTTAAGGTTTTCATTAAAATCTTGAAGTGTGAGCTTTCTCAAGCATATTTGAGTTTTTATGGACATTTTAGACAGAAAAGTTTCGAAACTATTCAATGAACCTACACTGATGCAATGGTGAACGGTAGAGGCTTAAGCAGTAATCAGGGAGTTCAGGACCACCTCAGATCACATCTCACAGCTTGCCTGTCACCTTTACCTATCTGAAAAGGCAACTCCGGAGAAGGAGTCGGTAGAATCACAGCATTTTAAATCTGAAAGTGATCTTGGGTATCATTTCGTCAAATCCTTTCATTTATTCATGACTCATTATGAATTTATTTGACTTACTTAACCACTTGTATAACCTTGGACAAATCATTTAAGCTCCCCCTACCCCAAACCATACACATACCCCTCGGATTCCTCATCTGTAAATAGAACTGGACTATTTGGCTTCTGAAGTATCTTTCTGGTTTAGAGCTATAACCATGACTTGCTTAAGGTTACATAGTTAGTTGCAGCACTGAGGTTGATAAGGAGATTTATACACACTATATAATTTAATCCTTATAATAACTGTGTGAAGTATGTGTGATTGTTGAGCCTCATTTTACAAATGAGAAAATTAAGGCTGAGAAAGGATAATGATTTGACCAATATCACAGACCAAACATGTGCCTAATGTCCAATTATAACTCGGGATTTCCTAACTCCAGATCATTGTACCCTCTATGCCAACTGGTTGTTGATTTACAATTGTCAAAGACCCAGAGAGATCTCATCTAGTCCTCTGTATTCAGATAATACTTTCAAGTATTCTCCCCACTTTAGTGATGAAATTCCAGGTCCAGAGAAATTAAGTGATTTGTTCAAAGTAATAAATTTAGTATTAAAGGTTGACCAAAATTCAGGTTTTGTTTCCTAATGCAGGCTTTGTTTGTTTTTTTTACCAGTACATCACACTCTTTCTCATCCAAACATATATGCTTACATGCACACATATACGTACTTCATACCAACACAAGTGTGCATGTATGTATGTATGTGCATATAAGGGCATACATATACATTTTTTTTTCTATTAGGGAATAGTTAGATGGGAAAGGTTAAGTGACTTCTCTAAGGTGGCAAAATTAGGGACTGAGGTCAAATCTGACCTGAGCTTTTCCTGACTCCAGATAGAGCACTCTATCAACGTGCCTACCTAGCTACCCCTTTAGGGAAGTCTTATATTGAAACATAGGTTAACGATTTAAGAAAGAAAGATATAGCAAGTTTTAATGACTTCTCTTGATGAACCCTGCACGTGAGGGGCAGAGACAGGTACACAGGCTACTCAAGAAGTAGCCTTAGAGATCAGGTGGTGTCTAAACTCCCTGTTTGACACAAAAGGAAACTGAGACAAATAAAACTTAAAAGAACATGTGAACATTACACAGGTAGGAAGCAGCAGAGACAAAATTTGAAAATTTGGTCCTTTGATTCCAGTTGAAATCAGTACTTCTGTCAGGAGATATCACAATGTGGTTAATAGTGAATTGGCAAAGATGCTTTCAAGTGAAACATGCAGAATCTATATGATGGGAGGGTATTTTTTTTTCTGTCTCCTAGAAATATGTGCTATGCTAGTTTAAAACTAATTCAGCCCAGCTAATGGAATGTGAACTCGTCTCAAGGTCTCTTGCTGCCTCCAGCAGTGTGTACAATCTTAGCCAAGAAGCTTTATATCATTCAGAACTGTGTGATTTAGATGTATTTTGTATAGTAATGGACAAAGCCATTAGTTTCAAGGCCAGAAGAGGATTATTTCAATGAGGTTGGAGAGTAGGGAAGGTAATAGGGTAAAAGTGGACACAACTGATATTAGTCTCTCTAGACTACCCTCTTATATAAATTACTGAGGTTGTAGAAGGTCAATCACTTCTATTATCGGAACAACCACATGATCTAAAATCCACTTACACGAGTTATTTAATATGTTAATTTCCTTTAAAATTCATTCTTTTACCTCTTTGATAGTAACAGAAATACATTATTATTTGTACCTTGAAATCTGTTATTATTGGTTCAGACAGAATGTACATGCATGATGGATGCACTTCTCCCATTCCTCTTTCCATCAATACCACTGGATGGCTAAGGTGTCCTTCATCATCAGGACACTCAGCCATGCTTTTAATTGGTTGCTATACCTGTCACTGCCCGACCTAATGCTGATGGACAGCTTAGCTATCAACTGGATGTGGCCTGTCTTCCTCCATCTCATTCCTCTCTTCTGATTCCATAAAATAAGAACACTCTAGTCCCCAGTCTAATCATTGGGAGGAGTCATTTCCTCTTTTAGCATTGGGGGTTTATATCTCCCTTAAGTCCTAAAAGTAAATGAGGAGAGAACAGAGAATTGCTATTTGAAGCACAGGAGCCCTACTATAGGAGAATGCCTGCAAAGGATCCAGTGGATCATGACCTTGTATTTACTTCAAGGGAAAAGAAAACAAAATCGAATCAACATTTAAAAAATTGTCATTACTTTGGGAAAAAAATAAAAAGTAATAAAAGTCATGTTATTGCTATAAATGATAGAAACAAAGCTATCTTGCTTATTACTGAAAAATATTAAAAAAAAACAACAAAAGTTTTTTCCTTGTGAAGACATCATTTATAAAATGTAATTCATTTAGAAATAATATCCACAAAGTTCTAAACATAACTTGGTAGTGGAGAAAAAGCTTCGTGTTAAATTGTGTGGAATAGAAGCTTATTTGCATGCTTCAGTGCTTAGACTGGTTTCACTGCTAGCATTGAAAATGATGAAGCAAACCTTTATAAAATATATGAAGCAGAAAAAAGGTGTGTAATGGCATTAATGAAATTGACCATTTTGTACTAAAAAGAAATGGGATAATCAGGCCTTCCTCTATGTAAAAAAACAACAACAGGAGATCTATTTTGTGTGATTTGAGTCAAGTTCTCTGTTCAAAAACATGTCTTTTACTTATTTGCCACGGCAAAACACTCCCCTTTCTAGCTGGTATACTATTCCCCAAATTTGGCTTCAATAAGCATGAATAATTATCTAATATGTTCTAGATGCTAGAGAAATACAAAATAATAAATAAGATCTGGGCTTTGTTGTCATGAAGTTGATAAAGTACTAATTCAACCATTGGGGCATTAACTTTATTCGGCTGATTAATTTATGAAATTGGCTAAATGCTACCTTTGAAGGCCTGATTTTAAGCCACAAGTTTCCATGAAAGGGAAGAAGAGATAGGGAATGGGTTGCAAGCAGACTTAGTTAACTTGAGGGTAAGATGAGGTTCCAGAAAGAGAAGTCAAATGCAAGAGGGTTCTATAGAATTGGGAAAACTCAAGACCAGGATTAGAGTCACTATATAATAAGGTGTGTGAGAGAGGGATACCAAAAATAAGCTTCTATAACACTTCTTTTTGTTTTTATCTAGTTTTAAAGAGATTTGGATGCATCCCTTTCACATACACAGGGCAGGATAGTTGGAGTATTAAAATGGACAACTCTAGTCTCTTAAATTACTAGATAATTTCATGACTCAGGGGAGACAGTTTGCTGTGCCAGGGGGTTCAGTTTGTAGTTGGGAACACAAAACAAAAAGAGAGAAAATTATAGATTATTATGCAGAATTTGATGTTTTATTTTTAGGACAGACTGACTTGAAAATTGTTTTTCGAATGTAATAGTGTTTCTACAGGATTAACTTGTTCAACAGCCACAATAAACTAAACACCTCCCTATAATCATGGCTTTATGGGAGGTGATAGGAATGTGAAAAGACATTAGCTACAATTTGCTGCTTTTACTTATCAACATAGGGTAACAATCTGAGGAATGAGTATGGCTTCTAATGTTCATCAGTTTTAGTGTGTTGAACATGCCCTAAATCAGCATCATTACTAAGGTGGGGAAATTAGGATGTTGCCTTTAAAGGGCACAACTTTTGAGGGCATAGATATTTAACAGACACTCCTTCAGAAGTAGAAAACATTCTTTGTCATCTGAATATGTCTATATTACATCTAGCAATATTTTCCCATCATGAATTGCAAAGCTTATCTGAGGCTGCCTTTACCTCTATTGGTTCAGGGGCTCTTTTTCTTCTTTGCCCCAGGCAAAAAAAAATGGTTCTCTGATAACTGTATATGGAAGAGTTAAAGGTTGGGGGTTGAGAGCTTAAAAAACAAAAGAAAAAACAAACAAACAAAAATTTGATCTTGACAATCTTTTATGTGCAATTGATACTATTCTGCTGTAAGAAATGATGAACGGGATGGTTTCAAAAAGACCTGGAAAACTTAGAAGACTTAATGCAAAGTGAAATGCGCAGAACCAGAACAGTAACAGCAAAAAAACCGAATGGAGCTATGGGAAATATCTACTCAGTAGCCATTTGTGGAGGTTTCTTTTGAGAGGTGTCTTTTTTATTTTCTTTTAAAAGAATAAGTTGTTCTTTTCAGAGCTAATTCATTCTGATAACTAGCTGTGTACAGAGAGATAATTCTCAAACCACTGTTTCCACCCCTTCTGTTTTAGAATGATTGTAACTGCATTTTCAAACAGTTCCTGGGTGTTTCCATTTATTTGTCTTGAAAGCAGCTCAAATTCAGCAGGTCTTATATTTAACCCCCCCAAATCTGTTCCCTTATCTCCTGACTTGCCGCTTTCTACTAATGGCATTGCCACGGCTGGTCACCCAGATTCAGAAGCTCAAAGACTGCTTTGGCCTACTCGTTGATCTAACCAGTGAGCTATTATCCCTAAAATAATCTCTTGCTTTCAGATTTTTCCTTTCTACTCTCCCTACTCTGGGTCAGGACTATATTTTCTTTTGCCCCTTCCACTACCATGAGTGTCTCAGGAGTTGGCAGAGATGATACAGTGGTGAGAGCACCCACAAGTAGATATAGGCAATGGAGTTGACAAAAAGCTTCTGGTTATGTGTCCAGTGCTGGCACAGGGGAACCCTGCAATGTCTTTCTCACTAGCTGCTAAATCAACATACCTTCTCTGGTTAGAGATCCTCAAGCTGTTGCTGTTTAATTGCTACCACCATTGTTCATTCTTCATTTCTGAAGAGGACCAATGACTACTGGGTCACAGTTCAAAGGCAGAGAGGAGCATCTTCAATCAAGAGGGATCAGGGACCCTTAGGAGCAGTATTTCTTGAAATCCCAAGAGAGCAAGGGTTCTAAGGAATAGTATTTCTTCTGGTCCCAAAGGATCAGGAACACAAAGATCTCAAAAGATCAGGGTTCCTACTTGGAAAATGACTATATCTCAGACAAGGAGAAGAGTCACCACACCTCTCCCCAGATCATATCACCTTGAAAGCACCAAAAACTTTCACGCTCCCAAAACTAGTTCTAAAAACAGAAATACAAAAACAAACAAACAAACAAACAAACAAAAAACAGCCCTGAAGCTTGGGACAGTGCCTCCCCACTCTGGAAACAGAGCCCAATTTTAACATAAATTCAAATACAAGACATGATATATGTGTGGTGGTGGTAGTGGAGGTGAGAATGAGCAAACAACGACAACAACAACAACAACAGCAACAAAACCTGACTGTGAAAATGTATTATGGTGACAGGGAAGATCAAGACATGAGCTCAAAAGAAAATAAAGAAGTGCTACAAGCTACAAGCAAATCCTCAGAGAAAAAAATGTAAATTAGACACAAGCCCAACAATAATTGTCAGGAGAGATTTTTAAAAATGCATTTTCAAAATCAAATCAGAGTGGGTAAGGAAAAATTTGGTAAAGAAATGAAAGCAAAGGAAGAAAATGGTGAAAAGACCATTAACTGCTTGGAAAAAGAGGCAGAAAAAAATACAAAAGAAAATAACTCCTTAAAAATTGACCAAATGGTTAAAAAGGTAAAAATAAAAACTGGAAGAAAATAATTCTTCAAAAATTAGGATTGTGCAAGTGGAAGCTAAGAACTCCATGAGAAATCAAGAAACAATAAAATAAACCAAAAGAATGAAAAACAGAAGAAAATGTGAAATATTTCATCTGAAAGAAATAACTCACCCAGAAAATAGATTGAGAAATAATTTTAAATTTATTAGACATCCTGAAAGTCAAAGAAAAAGCATAGGTATTGTTTTCAAGAAATTATCAAGGAAAACTTACCTAATCTCCTTTATCCAGAGAGTAATATGAAAGTAAAATGAAAGAATCCATTGGTCACCACCTGAAAGAGATCTCAAATGAAAACTTCCAGGAATATTATTGCCAAATTCAAGAGCTCTCAAGTCCAAGACAATATAGTTCAAGCACCAAGAAAAAAGCCATTTAAATATTATGGAACTAATCAGCTTCATGCCAGATTTAACAGCTGCTACTTTGAAGGAATGGCAGACTTGAAATATGATATTCCAGAAGGCAAAGGAGCGAGGATTGCAACCAGGAATAACACACCCAGCAAAAGTGGGTATGAAGCTTCAAGGGAAAAAGTGGATATTTAATGATATAGGGGACTTTCAAGAATTCCTGATGAAAAGATCAGAGCTGAAAAGAAAATTTGACTTGTAAATACAAGACTCAGGAGAAGCATAAAAAGGCATATATGAAAGAGAAATCATAAGGAACTCAATAAGGTTAAACTATATTTTCATGTGAGAAGCTTCTAAGAATTTTATCTTTATTAAGACAGTTAGAAGGATTCTACATAGTGCATGGGAGTGAGTCAGTTATGTTGGAATGATATAAAAAATGTATGGGTAAGACAGAGGGACACACTGGTCAAAAACATGACAGGAGAAGAAGAATGAAGAAAACTACCTCACATAAAAGTGGGATGTAAGGAAGTACTTCGGTGGGCAGCACTTGAACCTCACTGTCATTTAAATTGGTTCAAGGAGGGAAATCACTCTAGACTACCACCAGAGGTGATAAAATGTTGGAATTACCAAGACCTGAACGTGCCCAATGTAATATACATGTGGATTGAATTTTTTTTCTGATTTTCTCAGCCAATTAAAAATGAATTCTACATGGTATTACCTGATTCAATTCAGTAAAGAAAGTATTGAATTTCTACCAATGTAATTGCCTGGGCAGAAGACAGGTGGCTCCTCTGGGAAGGTGAGTTCTAGTTTAACCAAAGATGTGACATGTGTAGCCTGCAAGGTGAGGTATTTAGAGGCAGCAAGAACACAGGGTTCCTCCATGATTACCCCATCCTAGTGAGAAAGTCCAAAGACACGTCCTATCTGAGAAGCGGATAGTCACAGCATGTTGCTAACTAATGTGATATTACAGCACAGACCAGGAATGCTCAGACTCTGAGGTTTCTAGCATTTAATCCTGAGATGTCAGAGAAGACCCTGAAAATATTTACCTCTGAACGTCAAAGATTCAGGGGGCCAAACTCTGGTATGCAAAGGTCAATGAAAAGAAACCAGAGGACCAAACATAGGCAACCAAACTAAACATAAAGTGCAAGAAAGGGTAGAGGCTGATCATTGCATGCAGTCTCAATTCCAGAAGTAAATCTGGAAACATGAGTTGACCAAATAAAATAACAATCAGTATCAAAAATTTTGCAAATCTAACTGTATAACTACAACAAGCAGAGATTCAAAGGAAAATAATGTATTTTCCATGAATACTACATGAATACCTAGGAAAACAAATGAAGGAAGAGATTTTAAAAATGAATTAAAAACTCTTGAGGAAAGAATTGTAAAAGTAACTCAGAAGAAAAAAGTGATAAAATTTATTCCCAAAAACGTAAATTGTAAGAACTCAAATGGGCTAAACAGAGATCAGTGACTTTGTGAGAAAATAAGACATTTTAGAACAAAATTTAAGGTATAAAAACAAAGACAATAAAAAATGAAGATATTTGATATAAAAAGTAATTGACCTAGGAAACAGATCAAGAGGTAATTTAAGAATAATCACTTCTTTCAAAACCATGATTTAGTGGTAGGTAGGTAACACAGTGAATCGAGTACTTGCCCTGGAGTCAGGAGAACTTGAGTTCAAATCCGACCACAGACACTTGATACATTGTTATGTGACACTGGGCAAATCACTTAACCCCAATTACCTTGCCTTCTACCCTCCAAACAACCCCTCAAAACAAAAAAAAATCCATGATTAAAAAAAAAAGTATGGACACTGTGTTTCAAGAAATTATAAATGAAAACTGTGCTCATCTATTAGAACCAGAAGGCAAAGAAGAGATAAAAAGAATCCATTGATTATCTCCATAAAGAAATCCACAAAGCAAAAAGTACCAGAAATGTCAAAACCAATATCCAGAGTTTCTGTGTCACAGAAAAAAATAATATTACAAGTATCCAGAAAGAAGCAGTTTAAATACCAAGCAGCTTACAATTAGTAGCACACAAGACTTGAAAGCTTGTACTCAAAATCAGCAGAGATCCTGGAATTTTATACATATGTACATGTATACATACCCACACATGCATACACACATATATACACATGCACATGCATACATATATATGTATGTATAATGCCAATATATGTAAAATGAAGCTTCAGTTTTTTAAAGCATCATTTTTCAGTTCTACTGCTTATATGGAAATTGTGTGTGTGTGTGTGTGTGTGTGTTGCATTTCAAAATAACTATCCTGAATAATGACTTATTCTCACCCAGTTTACACTTTTGATTGATTCAAACATGAAATCTGGAGGCTGAAAAAAAGGAGGTGGAGGCTGAACGGAAGGGCTTCATGACCATATACACATATATACATAAAGAGCCAGCTAGGTGGCACAGTGGACAGAGTGCCAGGTCTGAAGTCAGAAGACTCATCTTCCGGAGTTCAAATCTGTCCTCAGACTCTTACTAGTTATGTGACCCTGGATAAATCATTTAACCTTGTTTGCCTCATTTTCTTCCATCTGTAAAATGAATTGGTGAAGGAAATGACAAACCACTCCATATCTTTGCCAAGAAAACCCCAAATTGGTTCATGAAGAGTTAGACAAGACTGTAGTTACTGAACAACAACGATGTACATACATGTATATAATTACATGTGTATATATATATAATAAATATGGGAATATATATACATATACATATATATATATGCAAATGTATACACTTAAACCCATACACACACATTTGCTTGCGCGTTGGCCGAAGTATTCTTAATCATTCTTAATGTTAGGCCACATATCTTCAAAATGAATGCCTTTTAAAAATTATGGTATTTTCTCTTAGGATTTCTTTAAATTACCCTCTCCATCCTTTAGTTTTCTCAGATAAAATCATTCTTATTGTAGAGGTCACACACTTTCTAATTCTGTGAGTACGTTTCATGAATCTTTAAAGTAATATTGAGTCACAGAATTGCAGCACATAGACCAACTTACAAAAGTTTTGCATATAGGGGTATTATAAATCAACTGGTCCTTAAAATGTCACCTTATTTTTACTACAAGATAGAAAATTAGAATAAAATAGATAACTATAGTTGTTTACCAGTCAACTGGGAAAGTAAAAACAAATAAAAAAATAGTCTATGATATATTGTTTTTAGTCCAAGAAATTGAGCCCTTGCATACAGCAAACACTTAATAAATGCTTGTTAGCTGATTGAGATTAAAACATTAATTGAGACAACAGAGAGAAAAGGAAATTTTGGGGCTCATTTAACCTTTATTCTAAAAGAGCTCTTTTCATAGCCTCATACTATCAAAGCAGCTGGAAGGAAACTTGGAAGTCATTTTATACCCTCATATTATAGGTAAAGGAGACACTGAGAAGTTAAATGATTGGCTAAGGGCAGAGTTGTTATCTTTGCTGAAATATATTTGAGGTTTTTCAAAATATTCCTGTCCAGTTCTATACCTAACAAAAGAATGGAGAAAAACAGACATCCTAGTCTAAGAAATAAACAAAAGCAATCTAATCAATGTGATTAATGCACAAAACAAGTAGTCACTTTAATAATAACAATAATAATTATTATTATTAAAGTGACTTATTGTTATTATTAAAGTGACTACTTGTTTTGTGCATTAATCACATTGATTAATGCGAGGAGAGAAATGTCATTGCAAAGGCACTTCTTTGAAGGAGAGAGATTTCACATTGGTCTAACAACCTGGAAAGTTTTAAGTGCACTAATTTTTACTTTGCAATCATTCCATTAATTGCCCTTAAAGATGAATAATTATTTTTTTAAAATTCTTTCCATAAAAATCTGTCAGGTCCTAGTTTAAGACTTGATTTCATGAGGCATTTTTATAGCAAAATAAATCTGGGAAATGTTTGGTGTTCCAGTAAATCATTAGGAAATATCCCTCCATTTTTCTTGGGGAAGAAACCTTTTTAAATAGAAAATGATGATTTTTGGACATCTTGTTCTTAGAAGAGCATAGCACAATGTCATTGAGGCATAATGTTCTCTTATGAGAACATTAGATTTGAAGCACTGGATTTATTTGGAAGACTATTATTGTCTTTCCTTCCCAAGAGACTTAAAAAAGTGAAGTGCATAACCTTTTTCACTTTGGCTCCAGGTTTCATTGTAAATTGTAGCAAATACATCTTACCAATAGCTGAAATGATGGAGAATATGGAGACTATGAGGCTTAAAGGTAAATGCTGACTTGCAAAATCCAAGGGAAAATTTTTACTAAAGTTGTTTCCAATTTAATGGCAAGTTTAAATATTTGGTCCGTATCAAAAAATCCTCATGAGTTATCTTGTAGTTCATTTATTTTGATGTTGTTCAAATTGAAATAAAAAGAAATAGCAAAACATCAGTGGTTCTAACTAAAGCAAAGACTGTTAATTTTTTTTCCTCAAGTGTCACTTTGGTCAAGGTCTTTTTTGTATGTTTTTGGTGTTATCTCAATCCAGAAACATTTATTAAGTGCCTGCATTATGTCAATTACTTTGCTAGGTACCAGAGATATGAAGAAAATAAATGGAACAATTCCTATTGTTGTTTGTCCTTCATATTTGAAGAGGACCAAATGACATCAAAATCTTGGGGTCGAGGTACAATGTGTTCAGCTGTGGCTGATCAGTCAAAATATGAGCTCAGAAGTCTTCACTGCAGGTCAGGCACAAATAGTCTTCATTTTTTACAGTCTGAATATTTCAGATGGAGATGTCTTAACATTTACTCATCTCATGTTTTTTTTTCTTTTTTGTGCTACTGCAATTCTACTTTGCTCATCAAATACAGCTCATTCCTTGATGCAGGCAAGCCATGTTGGGTGGTCCTCTGTCAGTGTCTTCCATCTCTCACACTCAGTAGTAAAGTTCTTCAAAGAAACCTTGAAAGTGTCCTTGTACACTTTCTATGTGCAGCATTCTATGTGAATGCTTGTCCTCTGTGAGTTATCTGTAAAACAGATAAGTGTATGTTTTAGGCAAATACATGTTTTTTAGGTAAATGTATGTTTAGCAATGAGGCTACATGTTCAGCCCATTGGAGTTTTGCTCCCTAGGTTAGCTAAGTGGGCACAGTAGTTAGAAAGCTGGATTTGGAGTATGGAAGCCCTTGGAAAAAATTGGTCTTAGATACTTATTAGCTATGTGATCTGGGATAAGTCACTTAACCTCTGTCTCACTTAACCTTTTTCAACTGTAAAATGCAGATAATAACAGCAACTGTATCTTGGGTTATTGTGAAAATTCAATGAAATAATATTTCCGAAGTGAATTGCACTTTATAAATGATGGCTAATAAAACAAACTTGTTTGAGAGGGAGGACAATAGAGGCTGAAGAGAACCCGAAATATTTCATGTGGGAAATGTGCTTGGAATTCATTCTGGAGGAAGAGAGGGATTCTTAGAGGCAGAAGGGAGAAGGCAGTGCATTTCAGGCATGGGAAATAGTTATCAAAAAGGAACAAAGGAGTGAAGATGGCATCATAGGAGCAGGAAAATTCCATGAGTTCCCCCCATTACCAACTCAAATACCTATAAAAATGACTCTAAACTAATTTTAGAGCTACAGAACCCATGAAGTGACAGAGAGGAACAAATCTCCTGCTGAAGGCAGCCCAGCAGGCCGGCAGGAAGGGTCCATTTCAATGCCCTGCGAGCCGAGCTCAGACCCACTTGAACCTGCAGTTTTAGCTCCAAAGTGACCCCGACCAGCAGCAGTTAGAGCAGACTTCTGAAGAGTGGCTCATTAGCAGCTGTGGCGGTTTCCAGAATTATCAACCCATAAATGCCAAAGACAAAATAAAAAGTCAGTGAACTCTGTTGGAGCTGGGGGCGGGGCGGGGAAGAGGTGCGGTCCTGCCTCTGCCCTTGTAGTGATAATCAGCAGAGGTGCTGTGGCTGTGCAGCCACCTCCATACGGCTGCTTCAGAGCTTCCAACAAGCAGATGGTAGGGAAGACAAGTGACCATTCACTCTTGCTTTAACCAGCCTGGATTGGGATCACAGTCCTGAGGTGTGTGACCAGTGAGTCAGAGCTGGTGGGGGCTGCAGAGAGAACTGCTTCTTAGTGGCTCTGGCAGCCGGGAAAACCCCAGC
>JAQQSW010002769.1:0-14862 GCA_028646575.1 Pseudocheirus occidentalis
CAGAGCAGGGGAGGGGCTTTACAGTGGGATTGCTGTTTTAGGGTTGGGGCAGGGAAAAGATGGGGAGAAAATTTGTAATTCAAAAATGTCATGAAAATGAATGATGTAAACAAGAAAACCAAAAAAAGATCAAATATTAAAAAAAAAAAAAGAAAGAGCCATCTGGTGAGTTTACAGAATAACAAGACAAAGCTTGCTTTCTCTCCATTCTGCTTGTCTGTTGGGGGCTGGGTAACTCAAAGTTGCTAAGATGAGGATCTGGTGCATACAGAGACCCTATCAGTTTGCTAAGATGGTGTTATCTAGGCAGAGGACATGAGGAGGGCACTGAAGCTGCTTCCAGGAGATTCCTGAGGACTGCAACATGCGTGGACGGTTCTGGTTGGTCTATAACAGTCTGGGCACAAGCCTTTTCCCATTGGTTGCACAGCTAGAACTATTGACATCATCAAAAAGGGCCTAAATCAGCTGGGACTTTGCTCCATTCATGTCCAAAGAAACAAGCGACTTTTTCACTAATGTCCTCCAATCAGAGAACCGAGCTATAAAAAGAAGGGCCATGGGGCCTTCTACCCTACTCTTTTTTGGCATATGACCCCCAGAAATTACCCTAGGCCCTTGGCCTTCTCATTTTGTTCCCTTCTGTTCTGTGTACAGGGAGTGGAGTTTCCAGTCTGGGCTAGGAGCTCTAGCCATGGGGATCCGGATGTTCTGGAATCTAGGCTGAGTGCTAAGGCCAGCCTAGCATTACCTCCCTGAGGAACCTAAGTCTGGGACTCCAGCCCAGCAAAACCCAACAGCTGTGCCAGCTTTGGACATGAAATTAGTTGGGCTAAGACTCAGCTGGGTGACAACAGATAAAGTACTAGAGTCAGGAACACCTGAAATCAAACCTGGGCTACTCTCTGTGTGACCTTGAACTAGTCACCTTGACCTCTGTCTGCCTCAGTTTCCTCAGTTGTAAAATGATGGTAATAATAGCATTTACCTCCCAAGGCTGTCATGAGAATCCAATAAGATGATATTTGTAAAGCACTAAGCACAGTGCCGGGCACATATGAGACTCTTAAGGAATGTTTCCTTCCTTCCTGTGCTATACAGGAATTAAGCTTCGAGCCTAACCCTCCTCCACCCCAGACCAAGGTGATGGTGGCATTCATCATTTCAGTCATGTTCAACTCCCCATGACCCCCATTTGGGGTTTTCTTGGCAAAGAGACTGGAGTGGTTTGCCACTTCCTTCTCCAGCTCATGTTACAGATGAAGAAACTGAGGCAAGTGGGGTTAAGTAACTTGCCCAGGGTCATACAGCTAGGAAGTGTCTGAAGTCAAATTTGAACTCAGATCTTTCTGACTCCCGTCCTGGAACTCTATCTACTGCACCACCTAGATGCCCAAGGTGGCATAGGCCGGGATTAAGCCCCTAAAGTGTTGAGAGCAATGTTTGCACAGTCATTCTTACTCCATCTATGAAGGCACTATCCCTTTGGGAAAGCCACCCAATGTTAAGAGGTCAAATAGGAATGAGGGTACTAGTTACTGACCACCTAAAAATAGGAAAAACACAGCCAGGAGAGACTGTAGCTCATAACAAAGAGAAGAAAGAACTTCAGCCCCATCAGGATACCTGAGGACCCTGACGCCTAGATACAACCAGCCTGGCCCTGAGAAAGTGTGTTCAGAGTTATTCAATGTGACATTTTGTCTTCAGTCATCTTCAATACTTGAAGATTCTTCCTGGCCCCTCTCTCCCTGTGGGAGAGGATGGTTTGGAAAGAAGCCATTGCTCCTGCTCCATCCGTCAATCAACCAATCAAACATCTACCCCGAGGGTGGGGAACCTGCGGCCTTGAGGGCCCATGTGACCTTCTAGGTCCTTAAGCACAGCATTGGCTGCACTTGGGCCACAAGGGACTTTTTCTATCTAAGCCTTCATTAGGTACCAGCCAACATTTCAAGAGCTAGGGATACAAGGACCAGAGTGATACAAGTGTTGCCCTGGAGGGATGTGTTACATTCTAACGGTGCCAGGTAGTTTCTTTCCTTAACTTTCCTTGTTTCTTTTGTTAATACTTAACTAATATTTACCATTGCAACTATTCCTTGTTATCCTATTCTCTCTTTTATATGAAAGGACATCTGAAAGCCACCAAATCTTTGTCTGATTTGATTAATGATGGTGACAGGTTAGGATTTGGGAAGAGGTTTTAATCCCTATAGAGCAGTGGTTCTCAACCTTCCTAATGCTGCGACCCTTTAAGTAGTCATATATGGATGTATATGCATGTTGGCAAACCGGCCTGGACACAGATAGAGTGTTTTCCTGTGGTCTTAGGCAACCCCTGTGACCCCTGTTGAAAGGGTCATTCGACCCCAAAGGGGACACAACCCACAGGTTGAGAACCGCTGCTATAGAGTAACAAGACACCTCCCCATCTCCATTTGACTGTTGGCTGATAGGAGAGAAGAAGGAAGAGCAGATATCGATCCCATTTGGAATTCCCACCAATGTGGGAAGTATGCTAGGGCAGTGATTCTCAACCTGTGGGTTGCAAGCCCTTTGGGGGTTGAACGACCCTTTCACAGGGGTCACAGGGGTTGCCTAAGACCATCGGAAAACACATATTTCCTATGGTCTTAGGAACCGAGACACCGCTCCTCTATCCATCTCCAGGTGGATCCACCCACATGCAGAAAATCCCACATATGAGTATTAAAGGGTCTCGGCATTAGGAAGGTTGAGAACCACTGTGCTAGGGCATACTAATGTCATACTCCTAGGCTGACACAGATTTCCTTGAGCAGGAGAATCTCTGAGGTGGGAGAGAGGTTAACGAAAATATCTATGCCTCAGACCTAACAGTGGTCAGGAAAGGGAGAGCCAATCCAGAGAAGGACCAACCTCCCAAAAGGGCCATCATGCTACATGTCAGGGGCACTGCTTCCTCAAACCTGGTACAAAGGACAAGCATAACCCTCCAAACAAATGCCACAAGTCCTTATGTGACATCCCCTACCTGGAACAATATGGAATAATGTCTCCTGCTTGTTACCCCATTAATGTTTAACCATTCCCTATGGTTAAACATTAGGGTTGTTTCCAGACTGGAGCAACTACAAATAGTGGTGTTATGAAGATCTTTGAACAGATTTAGAGTGTTTTTTAAAAATTTATAACACTCTCTTGAGCTATTCCCAATAATGATATTATTGGGCTAATGGGTATGATTATCTTTGTAAATTGTACTTCATATTGCCAGATTGGTGTTAAAAAAAATTCTATAAGCTTGCAATTCCACCAGTAATGCATGAATATACCTGTTTTGTGACAAGGTCTCCAGCAGTGAATTTTATTGCTTTTAGTTATTTTTTTTTTACCAATTTTTACCATAGAGGAAAGAGCAAAATGGCATAAACTCTAGACGTGAAGTCAGGAGGAACCAGGTTCAAATCTCACCTCTGACATTTTCTAGCTATGTAATCATGGACAAATCATGTAGCCTCTCTGAGTTTCCTTATCTTTAAAATGGGGATCTTAATACTATCTCATAGGCTGTCATGAGGCCCAAAAAAAGTCATGTATGTAAAAAGTACTTTGTAAACTTGTAAGTGCAATATACAATTATTCTTATTACTTATAGGTCCCTTCAATCAATAGGAGAAGTCATTGAGATCAAGTTGCCTGAAAAAGCTTCTCAAGAAAAAAGTATGCCCTCTACCAATGGCCTAAAATTTATCTCCAATTTACCTATTCATGTGTCATGTGTACATGGTGGCTTGTAGGTCACCTCCCCCATTAGCCTGGGAGGTCCCTGAGGGAAGGGTCTCTGCTTGCCTTTCTTTGCATCCCCAGGGCTTATTCCTATGTATCTCATAGTGTCTGGAATACAGTAGGGGCTTAATAAATGTTTATTAACTTGGTTGATGGTATATTTCCAAAGCATTGTATTCATCACATCATCCCTCTGTTCAAGGGTCTCCTTTGGTGCCCATTTACCACAGAATGAAGCCTAACCCCCTCAGCTGGCCTTCCAAGCACCTCCATAATCTGGCCATAATTTGGTCCATTTCTTTCTTGGGCCCACATTTCTGTGTGTAAGGAACACTTCAGGGCTGGTGGGATTAGAGCTCAGGCAAGAGCTGCCTGGGCCTATTGGGGGCCCAGCTTGGGCTGTTTTCATTGGTGCTAGCTCTTCTCCATGATCCACCGGCTTATACACTGCCCATACTTTCCAATGCTTATGTGTAGACCCTGGATAGGAATGCACCACCACAAGATGCTTCTCGTCTGTCCTCTGCACACAGACAAGAGCCTGTTCTCTGGTGCCAGACTTGAACAGGCAGGTTTGAATCAATGCATACCTGAGCTAGTGGCCAGAACACATCACCAGTCTCTTGCCTGCTTGTATTCATCCCTAATCCTGCATCTGCTTGGCTTTCTCAATCCTGGTGTGCCTTCCCTTGCATGTCTTTTGGGTGATTTTGCCAAACTCACCAGGCTGTGTTTATGGTCTGTCAAAAACCCATGTGTCTGTGTTGGGGCCATGCCAAAAAACATTGCTGACACCAACCTCAACTCCTATGGCTCCGGGACAGGAATTCACCATCCCTGGCATATGTTTTCTGCATTTCTGCATTTGCCTCTTCTTCTTCCCTCCCCTCTCATCCCTTTTTCTCTTTCCCTCTCCTCTACGTTTCTCCCGTCTGATCTTCCCCTCTCTTCTCTTTCCCTCTCCTCGGTAACTGTGTAAGTCTGGACAATTCACTTAATCTCTCTGAGCCAGTTTCCTCATTGGTAAAATGAAAGAATTAAACAAAATGATCTCCAAGGTCCCTTCCATCTCTCAGTCTATAGACCTAGGATCTTCTTTTATCCCCTCTTCCCTCTTACCTCCTTCTCTCCCCTCCTTTCTCTCACTCTTCCTTTCTTTCTCCCTCTCCCTCTCTATCTCCTTTTCTCTTTCATTCTTCCACATTTTCCTTCTCCCCTCCCCATCCTTCACTTTCTTCTCCTTTATGTTTTCCTTTCCCCTCCCCTCCCTTCTCCCTTACCTTCTTCCCCTCCTCTTCCCCAGTTGCTCATTAGTAAAAGGGGAACTCATTGCTTTCCGTGTGCTTAGAATAGTGTCTGGCACATAGTAGGTGTTTTATAAGTGTTTATTGACTGACTGACTGATAGCTCACTCCAATTCTAGAAAGCTAGGATGGTTGTGATGTTTTTCCCTAAGTAGGGAGAGTAGCTATTTAGGCGTCACTATAGGAATATTGAACAAAAATCTTCACTCCACTTCCTTCAGTCTTGCTAATCTGAAGCTCCAGGGTAATCTTTATGGTTGCAGTACTGGCAGCCAGGAACATGATGGGAACTGAAAAGGATATACTCACCCCATCTCATATATCAGATGGGCCTGAGGCATTGGTATTGAATGGAAAGAAAAAGTCATAGAGATAAATTCAAACCTCTCTTGCTATGCTGGCTGGATATAGCTTCTGGTGTGATTCACAAAAGAGTTGAAATAGCCCTGAGGCTATAGGTTATGTCACATTATGACCACTCCTCTTCAGGGAAGTGTATAACTACCCTGGGCCCCTTCAGTGTGAATCCTTAAAAGGTACAATTACAACAAGCCTAAATCTATCTGTAATTTCTGCCTATAGTTTCTATTTTATATGCCCTCTGTAAATAAGCAGAATGTTTCTAATGCTTATGCTATATCATATTTCTTCAGGTTTTTAAAAAGACAATTAGGACTTACTACTGGTGACTTTGAACAATTCATTACACTTCTTGAGTCTTTGTTTCTTTGTCTGTGAAAAGAGGAAAATAAACACTACCTGTCTCACAGGACTGTTGTGAGAAAAGCACTTTGCATACTTTGGGTCAAGCGCTAAAGAAAAGTTATATTTTCATCATCAACAAGTATTCATTGAGCACCTGTTACCTATAGGGCTCTGCACTAGAAACCCTAGAAAAAGATATAACCCCTGCTCTTGAGGTGTTATAGTCTAATTAGAGAGATTAGACACAGGCATGAAAAGATCACTCACAGCAAAGGTAGGGCTGGCTGAAGGCCAAATGAGAAAGGCAGGCACTAAATGCTCCTGGAGCTCAGAGGAGGAAGTAATCAATTAGAGGCAGTTATGGAAGACTTCCTGGAGGAAGTGGGACTTGAGTGGAGCCTCAACAAATGGGTAGACTTTATTTATGTGGAGGAGGCAAAGCAGAACATTGCTATTGCCTGGCTAAGGTGTTCCACATACAGCATCACTTTTTAGGAAGGACATTGAAGATCAATGGTGTGTCCAAAGAAGAATGGGAATGGTAGAGGTCCAGAGACCATATAAGGACCAGCTGAAGGAAGTAAGGATGATTAGCTGGAGAGAAAAAATGAAGAGGAAGACATAAAGGGGCATGATAGGTGCCTTCAAGTATTTGAAGAGCTGTCATGTGGTAAACAGATTAGACTTGTTCCAGTTTACCCCAGGGAGCAGTGGGTGGAAATTACAGATTTTAGGAAAGCTAAAGGAGGCACATTCTAACTAGACTTGCCCAACAATGGAATCAACTACCTTATGAGATCATAGGCTCATAGGAAAATAAAGGTAAAGCTGGAAAGGAACTTGAAGGTCATGAAGTCTACACTTCATTCTACAAATGAAGAAATGGAGTTTAAGTAGTTTGTCCATGGCCACACAGCTAGAAAATGTCTGAGGTGAAATTTAAACCCAGCTCTTCCTGACTTTGGGTCCAGTGCCCCCTCCACCACTCCAGTGCCATTGCCTCTCAGTAACGGGTTCCTTCCTCAGTTAATGCTCACATGGACTCTGCATGGCTCTTTATCATGGAAAGTGACCATGCCCAGGAGGAGCTGAGACATTGAGCTCTGCCCTCTCTGATCAGGCAGGAGGGAGGGAACCTCTTGTCCATGCTTTCTTTCTTTCAATTTAAGAACTATGATCAACATCATCATCATTCTTACTGTAGGTTCACGTTATCTGGAATCCTCCTAACAAATCTAGCATGTGTAAGGAGAGGAGAGACTTATTCATTAATATAACAACTACTCAAGTCAAATGAACAAGAATTTATAAAGCACCTACTTTGTGGCAGTCACTCTGGGAATACATAGACAAATATGAAAAGATCCTGATCTCAAGGAGCTTATATTCTACTCAGAAGAATGTGACTGTGGGAATAAACCCTGACAAAGAAAATCTTAGATGTAGACCCTTTTCTGGGACCAGAACAGCTTATAGGTTGGGCCTCCAAATGCTGGGCCTCATGACCTGGTCTCCTGAGGCCTCAGATAGCTTGCAGTGGATGGGTGGAACCTCCCACTTTGATTCCTACTAGAAATGTGATTGCGTGTTTGTAGGACATGTCAAATGCCTGGTCCAGAAGGACAACTCCAGCCCTAAGTCACTGTGGGATTGCAGACCAGTCTCTTCCTTTCTCTCGGCTTCAGTGTCTTCATCTATCAGATGAGAGGGTTAAAGTAGGAAGACTGGGACTGAAATTATGGCTTAGATACTCCCTAACTGTGTGAGCCCCAGTGAGTCACTTAACCTACATTTGCCTCAGTTTCTTCATCTGAGGAAATGAGGTGGGTGGATTCAGTGGCCTCTAAGGTCCCTATCAACTCTAACATTCCTTACTTCTATGAGACGATGAGAGAGAAGAAACTTGTTCTAAGAAACAGAGGCCAAGACACACACTCAGAGAAAGATCCTGATAGACAGGGATGGAGAGGGGCTGAGAAAGCCTGGCAAGCCCTGTCTAGGCCCAGCACACTCCCCCATCTCTCTCTGTCAGTTTAGGCATTGTGTCTTAGAAGAGAAATACATGCGTGTCAGAGCAAGACAGTGTGGATGAGGACAACCAAGTGGAAGGGTGTGGGGAGGGGAAGAAGGAGATGATCCATCCAGTCAAACTCTGAACAGGGAGACCTTCCCAGCTTGGAATCTCCATCCCCTGTCACTAATGTGACCTCTCAGGCTCGGGCAAAGTCTGGGCCAGTCATTCAGAAAACTCCCCACTCCCTGGCTGCATTCCTGAATAGGATGGGGGAATCCGCTGCAAGGTGGGGCCCTACAAGCTGAAAAGGTAGCTAGCTGCCCCAGGACAGGGAGAGGGCCCCCACCCAGTGAGAAAGTGGCAGCAGGAGAATGGGGAGCAGGGGGAAATGAAAGGAAAGCAGGGATTAAAGTTTCAGTAACCTGCCTCGAAAGCAACCGAGGCTCTTTATGAGCTGGGATTCCTGAGAGCTGAGTAAGGTAAAGAGAGCTGGGAGAAAGAGACAGTGGCAGTGAGGCGTCCCAGCAGACAGGCCCAAGTAGGGAGGCACCTGGGGACCCCAGTACCCATAGCTATCTCTGCTCCTCTGATAGAAAGTTGAGAAAAGGGTGACACCCAACTGCCCCAGCACCAGGCAGCCCCAGTAACTGAGCCTGCCTTTAGGGGCCAGATCAAAGGGTCCAGTATCCAAGGGCACGGGTCCCTTCAAAGACAGGAGCTAGGACAATCAGGAAAACTGAGCTGATGGTGATCCAGGTTTTTTGGATGCTTAGCTGGCCTGGCCTGACACAGGCTACTGAAAAGCCTGGAAAGGATGCCAAAAAGCAGAGAAGAGGTCATACCTCTGCAGAAACTACCTCTGACACAAGCCACAGACTGACCCCAAACCTAGGCCATAGACAGCCACTAACACAGTAAAGGATGGACCCTTAACTCTGGCCACAGATTGACTCCTGACTGTAGTACAGGCAGACCACTAACTTTGGCCAGAGAATGGCCCCATAACCCAACTATGGACTGACCCTTAACTCTGGTCACAGATTAACCCCAGACCATGGTGCAAACTGACCACTAACTTTGACCACAGAAGGGTCCCCTAACTCAACCATGGACTGACCCTTGACTTTGACCACATATTGATCCCTGACCCTGCTATAGACTGACCACTAACTTTGACCACAGAATAGCCCCCTAACCTAACCATGACTGACCTTTAATTCTAGCCACAGATTGACCACTAACCTAGCCATGAACTGACACTTAACTCTGGCTATAATTTAAACACTCACCCAGCCATGGACTGACCACTAACTTTGACAAACCACAGACCACTAGCTCTGGCCACAGACTGACCCCCTAGCTCTACCAGTTGGCTCCCAAATCCATGCCATTGGTCACAAAGAGGACCAGGTGAGAGAATGTAAATTGTTTAGTGCAGCCCATCCCTGATGCTAAGATTTTAGGTCACTACCCAGGTACTGCCAAGCAGTGTTATCATTTGGGTGTGAAAGAAATAGCCCGTATTACTGATGGAGTCTAGGGGCTATTTCAAGCCTCTCTTTGGGTTACCTTTCAAGACCTTCCATAATCTGGTCTTACCTTCTCTCTCCAAACTTTCCTCCGCTTATCCCCCTATAAGTTCTGTGCTTTAGCCTGCTTCCTCTCCTTCCCTGGGGCAAAAGGCACTCTCTCCTCTCAACTTTCATTCACACCATTTCCCTAGCTTTGAATATTCTAGCCATGTCTTTTATTTTATTTTACTTTTTTTTTTTTGGAGGGCAATTGGGGTTAAGTGACTTGCCCAAAGCCACACGGCTAGTAAGTGTGTCAGGTGTCTGAGGTCAGATTTGAACTCACGTCCTCTTGACTCCAGGGCCAGTGCTCTACTCACTGCACCACCTAGCCGCCCCTACTCATGTCGTTTAGCAGCTCCAAATGCTATTGGTCCTTCAAGCTCTAGCAATGGATTGAAGTCACCTCACCAATCAAATTAAATTAGGGGGAAAAAATGTTTTCAGCAGATGGAATACTGGGCAGATAAAAGGCATGGTTCTCGAAGAAAGGGATCAGGAAGAATCATGATCAGAAGGAGCTGAGGCCAGCCACGTATTGGTTTTGATTTTTATCTGTAGTGTGGAAAGGGGAGAAACTGGGACCTCACAGGAGAGGACCAACCCTGGGGGTGAATAAGATGATATCAGACAGCAGACCCAAGGGAGGGCTGCTCAAGTGGTGTTTTACTTCAGTTTGCTCTGCCCAGGAGAGGGATCATTTGATCAAAAAGCACAGAACAGAAATGATGGTGGGGAGCTGATAACCAAGCTAAGTGCGGAGACAGGAAGAGGATCCGTAGCAGTCCTTGATGATTTCAGGTCACTTGGCCCCAGTGATCCTCAGATACTGAAAGAAAAGGCGGGGATGTCATTGTTGTTGTTTGTTCTTTGAGGTTTTTTATCACTAAATTTTATTTTTAATTTATGGAATGAAATAAGTATTTCCATAAGAGTACAAAAAAAAGATGAGCGCACATGAAACTGCAAATCTGCTCTGTACAACTTGTTATTCCTTTCAAATATACATTAACACATATATTTTCTTCTTCCCTCCCTCCTCCCCCCTAGAGATAGCTACCATTAGATATAAATAGGCATGTGTATATGTGCATATACATACATGTGTATATATGTATACACACATGCACACACACATATATGTAAAATTGTTTTTGAAGAGGACCAATGACATCATGGGGTGATGTCTTGACTCATGCATGAACTGGATTTAAGTGAGTCAGAACTACCCAAAGTCATCACTCTCTCTCCAGAAGAATCCCAGTAGCAGGACAAGTCAGGATGGCTGGCCATGGCCTGGGATGCAGTGAATGGCCTTGGTGTCTTTGATGTCTAACCAAGCTCTGAATGCTCCACAGCCCCTGCTTTAGTCACCTTCGTGGTGGTTGGAATAAAGTGTTCTCATCTACCCATTTCACCAGGGAAAGTCTTCACATGCTTGGGATGGACATCTCCCTAACTCACCAACAGGTTTGAAGCCCATAGGTTACCCTCAACTTGGTTCAGTCCATCTGCTGAGAGGGTTTATTGAGTTGTAGCCATTACACATACTACAGCTCTTTGGAGCCATGAGTGAGAGTTGGGTGACAGGTGGATGCTAAAAGTGAATGAGCTGCCCTAGAAAGGGCTGCCTTTCAAACCAGAGGTACTAGTCTTCCTTAACCACTCCATGCACACACATGTCTGAACAACCAACAAAGACATAGGAAAGATGACAATGGGAGACATACTGAGGGGCAAAAAAGAACAAACGTTCCGGTGGGCAGAACAGAGTCTGAAAACAGTTTGAGTCAGTTTGATTCCTAGCAAAATGGCATTGACCAGACTGTAGGAGAATAACTAGAAAGGGCAGCAGTGACCATGATGAGTCAGCCAGGATGCATTCAGAGCAGGTCAAGCCAGACTGAGCTCACTGACCTTTTTGGCAGGTTTACCAAATGGGCAGATCACAACAATGTCTAGATTCAGTTTACTTATTTTAACAAAGCGTTTGCAAAGCTTCTCACACTATTCTTGTGGGGAAGACGGAGAGCTGTCAGCAGCAAGTGAGATGGATTTAGAACTCATCGAGTGACCCAGTCCAGACCAAAATCATTAACAGTACACTGTCAGCCTAGGAAGGTAGATGGATAGAGGTTAAAGTTAAGAGGGCCTGAGTTCAAATTCTGACTCAGGTAGTTACTAGTTGTGTGATCCTGAACAAGTCATCCAACCATACTCTGCCTCAATTTCCCCATATGCAAAACAGGGATAATAATAAGAGCACCCACCTCCCAAAGTTATTGTGGGGGTCAAATAAGATAATTATTAATGTAAAGTGCTTTGCAAATCTGGAAGCACTAAATAAATGTATTTAACATTTTCATCAATGACCTAGATAAAGGTATAGGTGACATTCTCGTCAGTTTTCCAGATAGGATGAAAAACACCATTGGGTGACAGACTCAAGATTCAGAAATATCTTTACAGGCTAGAACATTGGGCTGAATTTAACAGGATGGAAATCACTGAGTAAAAATGTAGAATCTAGAACAAGTAAAAAAAAATTACTTCCCAAATCTAAGGTGCTATTAGCCTAAACAACAAACAAAAAAGATCTTAGAGTTTTAGTGGACCACAAGCTTACTATGAATTACCAGTGCATACACTAGCCAAAAAGACTAATGTAGCCTTGGGTCACATAAAGAGGGGTATCCCTTATAAGAATAAGGAGGTGACAGCCTTAGTTGTCCACTACCCTGGTCGGACTGAGTCTAGAGTATTGGGTTTTGTTCTGGACACCATGGCTTAAGAGGAACAGTAACAAGCTGGAGAATGTCCAGAGCAGGACAATCAGAATAAGGAAGGCCCTTGAGTCCATGTCAAATGAGGATTAATGGAAGGAAGGAACTGAGAACATTTAGGTTGGAAAAGCAAAGCAAAGACTCATAGGGAAGTGATAATTGCCTTCAAGTATCTATCTGGAGAGCTGTCCTACAGAAAAGGGATTAGCCTACTTCTGCTTGGCCCCACAGGGCTAAATTGAGTAAAGAGAATAGGTTAAACCTGATATTACAAGAAACTTCCTGTCCAGAAAAGGAAGGGGCTGCCTTGGAAAATGGCAGACTCCCTCTTCTTGGAGATCGGCAAGCAATCCGATTATTTTATTGGGTGTGCTGAAGAGGGTCTGTCAGCCATGAATTGCTGAGTGGCCACTGAGTTCTCTTCCAATTCAAAAATTTGGTGATAATGAGGAGGTGCAGAGAGACAGATCTTGACTTGATCTAAGTATAAAGGGAGGGACAGTACACTTGTCATCGATCCCATCCTCTCCTGTCTCCTCTAACAGATTGCTCCCTCTCTCATTCCCACTCTGACTTATTTTCAATCTCTCCCTCTGTCTATAAATATACCTAGGTTTCTCCTATTCTAAAAACAAAATGAAAACCCCCTCATTTGATTCCCCTAACTCTGCTAACTATATGGTCCTACATCTCTTCTTCCCTTTGTAGCCAAACTCAAAAAGGTTATCTACAAGAACCCTTTACAGTCTTGTGTCTGACCATTCTACCAAAACTGATCATTCTACCAAAACTTCTCTCTCTGGTTACTAATGATTTTAGTTGCCAAAAACAATGGGTTTTTCTCTGTCTTCATTGTCCTTGACCTCTGTGCAGCCTTTGACACTGTTGATCACTTTCTCCTCCTTGATACTCTCTTCTCTTAGGTTTTTGGGATACACCCCCCCTTCCTGGTTCTCCTCCTACCTCTCTGACCTTTCTTCCTCTGTCTCCTTTGCTAAATCATCCTCCAGATCACGTCCTCTGATCATAGGTATCCCTCAAGGTTCTGTCCTGCCCCCTTTTCTCCCTCTATACTACTTCCCTTGGTGGTCTCATAAGCTCCCAAGTATTTAAGGACCATCTCCATGCTGATGATTCTCAGGTCTCCCTTTCCTTCCCCAGTAGCCCTCCTGATCTTCATCCTCACATGCCTCTCAGGCACATTGAACAGGATGTCTAGGAGATGCCTTAAACTTAGGATGTCCATTTCTCTCTTACCTCCCTTCTTACCATAGAGGGCAATCCCACCCTCCTAGTCCCTCAGGCTCCCAGCCTAGGACTCATCCTGGGCTCCTCACTATCTTGAACCTCAACCTCTCCATATCCAAGCCCTTGCCAAGATCTAACAGTTTCACTTCTGCAACATCACTCATGGATTTTGCCTTCACATCTTTCATGTGCACTGCCTTCTCTCATCTGACACTGCCACCATCGTGGTACTGACTCTCTTCACCTCATGCCTATTGCAACAGCTGCTGGGGGGGGGGGGAGAGGGGCTGCCTGCTTCCAGTCTCTCCCTATTCCAGTCTGTCCTCCATTCAGCCACTAAAGCGATTTTCCTAAAACACAGGTTTGACCGTGTCACCCCCACTACTCAGTCAACTCCAGTGACTTCCTATTTCCTCCTGGATCAAATACAAAATGCTCAGTTTGGGATTCAAAGCCCTTCATAACTTAACCCCCTTTTGAGTCTTCTTAGACCTTACTGCCCAGTACATGCCCTTCCCCTTCTATACAGTGACACTGGCCTCCTGGCCATTCCATGAACAAGACACTCCATCTCTCAGTTCCTGGCATTCTCCCTGACTGTCCCTCATGCTGGAATTCTCTCCCTTCTCTGCTCTGACTGCTATACTGCCTGGCTTCCCTTAATTTCCAACTCAAATCCCACCCTCTAAAAGAAGCCTTCTCCATTCCCTCTTGATACCCTCTTCTCTCTGTTATTTCCTACTTATAATATATATTATATATAAACATATATGTATGTATGTGTTTGCACATCATTTCCCTCATTATATTATAAACTCCTTGAGGGCAGGGACTGTCTTTCATCTCTTTTTCTATTCCCAACACTTAGCACAGTGCCTGACCCATAGTAAACACTTAATAAATATTTATTATTTATTGATTGTCTGGGCCATGCCTGCTCAGACTCTAAGAAATAAAGCTACTCCCAGTTCTGAGTTGCTTTTTGAATGTGACAAGCTATACTTCACTAGAGAGTTATGGCCACCGTAGCTGTTTTATGGCTATGGGACAAGTAGAATTTATCCATGTAATGGAGAGGAGGGGATGCCCACATGTAGCAATGCTCTGAACTTCCTGTTCCAGAGTGAGGCTTACTGCATCTCCCCACCCTCAAGGTTCTAGGGGTAGTCCAGAGGAGCAGTTGGGGTCTTCTCTAATGTTCTTGCCTTGACATCCCATTCTGGTATGTCTTCCCCAGTATCAATTGCCATTAACTGCCACTGGTCAATTTAGTAAATTTAATATGAACTAGTTTTTACAAAGGGATATTTACTGAGAAAATATGGCAAGGTTCCTATTAAAAACACTAGAAAGTATAGGAATAAATGGAGTTTTCCTTAGAATAATAGGTAGCATCTACTTAAGGCCATCAGCAAGTATTATATGCAATGGGGATAAACTAGAAGCATTTCCAATAAGATCAGGGG
>JAQQSW010002770.1:0-14862 GCA_028646575.1 Pseudocheirus occidentalis
GAGAGAGAGAGAGAGAGAGAGAGAGAGAGAGAGAGACAGAGACAGAGACAGAGAGACAGAGAGAGAGACAGAGAGAGACAGAGACAGAGAGACAGAGAGAGACAGAGAGAGACAGACAGAGAGAGAGACAGAGAGAGACAGAGACAGAGACAGAGACAGAGAGAGAGAGAGAGAGAGAGAGAGAGAGAGAGAGAGAGAGAGAGAGAGAGAGAGTTAGTTAGTTTCTCTCCCAGTATCTGGAAGACAACTGAGAACTCAATTGGAATTGTCCTGAGACTAGAATCTGGTGAAGGCCACACAGAAGTCTGTTATTCCTTCTGGGTCCTAGAGCCAGCTGAACTACTGGAAGACTGAAGAAGCAGGACCTGGTAAGACTTTGTTTATTCATGGCCTGGCTGATCCTGGAGTTCCAGGGAAGAGAAGTGGTGAAGGAATTGAGATGTGCTGAATCCTGGGACTTCAGTATGTGCTGGGGATTGTGCTTTGGACTGGACAAGAACCTGGCAGCTGTCTGCTTCTGAATCCAGGTGATTGTTTGGCAGATAAAGGAGGGAGCTTGAACCATGGAAGGGGATCCAGGGAATCAGAGAGACCACCCAGAGTCAAGATGAAGAAAAGGCCTCCCCTTGGACAAAACTGAGGTTTGCTGGACACCAAGGGGTGGAAAGTTTGTGTGGTTTTCTAATGATTGTATTAGTGACTAATGATATTTAGTAACTGGAAATCTAGCTTAGTGACTGACTGCTAGATGAGTGACTGATTAAGTTAATGGTTGCCCCATGAGTGGAAGATTGGTATATTATGAACTGATTGATTGAATCTTTAAGTGAGAAGGGTTTCCCCCTTAGGGAAACCAGGTGATTATTCTTTTGTTATATTGTGAATTGAATAATTGAATATTTAAGTGAATATGGTTTCTCCCTTAGGGAAACCAGGTGATTCATCTTTTGTTCCTTGTTCTAAGTGTTGTGGCCACTGTAGTGAAAACTGTGTGGCCATTCTAATGTTAAGAACACTATATTGTGACTTCCTGTGATAAGATGTAATATTGAGAATATTATATTGTGAAGATTGTACTGAACCTTGATCTTTAATGGAATAAACAGAGTGTTCACTATTACTGTGTAATCCAAATCTTAAAAGCTGTTCACAGTGGCATTCTTTTGGGAATCTGCTGGTGTTTGGCTTTACACCACCTCATTGAATAACCATATTTTCCCCTGGAATATTATACTCAGTTTTTCTGGGTAAATGATTCTTGGTTTTAATCCTAGCTCCTTTTATCTCTGGAATAACATTTTCTAGGCCCTTCTATCGCTTAATGTAGAAGCTACCAGATCCTGGGTTATCCTAATTGTGTTTCCACACTATTCAAACTGTTTCTTCCTCGTAGCCTGTAATATTTTCTCCTTGATCTGGGGACTCTGGAGTCTGGTTATAAGATTTTTAGGAGTTTTGTTTTGGGGATCTTTTTCAAGAGGTGATCAGTGAATTCTTTCAAGTTCTATTTTGCCCTCTTGTTCTAAAATATCAGGACAATTTTCCTTGAAAATTTCTTGAAGGATGCTTTCTAGATTCTTTTTTTTGATCATGGCTTTCCGGTAGTCCAATAATTGTTAAATTGTCTCTCCTGGATCTATTTTCCAGGTATGATTTTTCAAGGAGATATTTCACATTGCCTTCTATTTTTCATTGGTTTGGATCTATTTAATAGTACCTTGATTTCTCATAAAGTCATTTGCTTCCATTTGCTCCACTCTAATTTTGAAGGAGTTATTCTCTTCAGAAAGCTTTTGAGATTCTTTTTCCAGCTGGCAAATTTGACTTTTGAAGGCAATCTTCTCCTCATTGACTTTTTGGATCTATTTTGCCATTTGAGTTAATCTATTTTTAAGGTGTTATTTTCTTCAGTTAGATTGTTGACCCTATTTCCATGATTTTCTTGCATCACTCTCATGTCTCTTCCCAATTTTTCCTCCACTTCTCTTATTTGGTTTTCAAAATCCTTCTTAAGCTGCTCTCTGGCTTGTAACCAATCTACCTTTTTCTTGGAAGCTTTTGGTGTAGGAGATCTGAGTGTTTTGTCTTCTTCTTCCATGCTTTCATCTTTTTTGTCCCCATAGAAGAATCTAAAGTTGGATTACTGTTCTTACTTTGCTTCCATTGCCTGCTCATGTTGCCAGTCAATTATTTGACTTTTTAGGTCTATGGAACTCTTTTTCCAGAGGGGAGTGCTTTGTCCCAAATTGCTGGGGTTTTCACAGTTGCCAGAGCTATTAGGAAGCTGCTGCAGCCCCCACTATCTTTGGCTCACTGAAAATGCACCTGGACCACCACCCAAGACCATCATTCTGATCCAGGCAGCTTAAGGCAAGGGCACTTAGCCTCTGAATGATTGCTTGACCTCCCTGCAATCTGCAGGCTCAGAGCTTCTGAAGAGCCATGTGGAGGTGGCTTCTGGGCTGCAGCTTCTGCTGCTTCCTTGCCCTGGAGGAGTTCAGCTGGATCCTCTCTCCCAAATTTAGCCAAGTTCCACTAACCTTTCACTTAGGCCTTATTTGTTATGGTTTGATAATTCTGGAAATCACCACAGCTGCTTGTGATACACTCTTCTGAAGGCTCCAGCTGTGGCTTGTCCTGCTAGCCCTTTCAGGCCACATTCTTTTTCGACTTCCTGTGCTCTGCAATGAGCCCTTCCCGTCCCTTCTGCCTACCTGCCTGCAGTGGGAGATGTGTTTTTCTATACTTTTTGTGAGTTCTGGAGCCCTAAAATTTGTTTAGAGTCATATTTTATGGATATTTGAGGTGGCTATGTGGGAGATACAGAGTTTTTTGCTTCTATGCCACCATCTTGGCTCCACCCCCCATACCCATTTATCTTGAAAGACATCTCTTCACTTGAAGTGGGAGGCAATGATAAAATTTTTCTGCTTCTGTATTGGATCCCAAGGTTTTCTCTGGTTCATTTTTTATACCCATATCCCTATATATCATGAGAGGTGTAGCTTTGTTTTGTATTGGCTTCTGGATATCTAAGGCCAAAAGACACATTAAGAAAACCCTAGGCTCTCTGCTACAACACCCTGGTTTCTACAATTACTCTTATCTTTAGTGTGATCTCAAACTATACTAATAAGTTGCCTTTCCACAACAGAAAAAAAGCCAAACAAGGCTAGATTAATTGGGATAATGAGCAATAAATGGCATTAGGATAACATAACTAGTACCACAGCATTAAACTGGTTACCTTTTCTGCACTAATTTGATTTGAGTCTTTGTTTAAGAGTAGTTTACTAACTGAGCTTATTGACTGAGTGCTGGCACACTCTCCTTGATATAATTTGTTTTGTGAAAATGCAATTTTAGCAGAAATGATTTTACAGTGGGTAGCTAGTGTCCTAGGGACAATATGAATTGGGCAAGTGTGCTGGAGGGGAAACTCTGGAGCTGAAAACAACAGAGACAGAGCTGGGATCTCTTGCCCAGGGAAGATCCAAGTGGAATAGACCTATGATACAAATGTTGGAGCTGAGTTGAATGGAGTTGTGACAGGGTGGAAGCACTAAATACAACAAACCTGGTGATGTGGTGTAAGGCCAGAATGAAATAGTTGGAGCAAGTTATAGAAATAAGAAGGACCAGAGAAAGGTATGGAATTTCCAGGTGGGGAGCCCTGGAACATAGCAAAGCCAGGAACACGAGGTGGCCCAAACCCTGGAGGCACAGATAAGGGGGGGGCACTAGGTTATCTTTAGGTGTGGGGAACCTGGAGAATTTTGGGAGCACAACCAAAGGGAGGAGAGAATTGGGGAAAGCTTGAGGGATTTCTGGTGACCAGACATTGACAAAAATAACTATTATTTATGTGCTATTTTTTTATTAACTCACCTATAGCAATCCTATGAAGGAGACTGTGAGTGTATATTATATACTGTGAGTGTATATTATATACTTCTTGATTTTCTCAGGGACAAATACACCAAACTCCACTCCTGAACCTGTTACTGATGTGTTATATTATTAATCTTTTCTCTTATTGAGTTTAAAAACAATCAAGGGATAGATTCTGAAATTACCCCCACATATTCCTACAGATATAGAAACTATCCTGGGTTATAAAAATAGAGAAATCTCTTTTCCCATAAGCTTTTTCTACACTTTCATCCTAGAACTCTAAACTCCTAGTTAAGCATGTATTGTCATAAAATTTCTGAAGAACTGTAAAACATCTTATTGCTATATTTTTTTGTTCACACCGACCCTGGGAGGTATGAGTTATAGATATCATTTTCTCATTTTACAGATGAGAAACCAAGCTGAGAGACTTTATTTAAATGGCTTGTTTGGGGGAATGGAATTAGCAACTTGCTGAAGCAGGATTTGAACCGAAATCTTCTTGAATAACAAGACTAGTTCCATTTCTACTTACCCTGTTGAATAAAGTTGGAGGGCTAATTGTGGTGTTTTGAAGACAAAATTGGGAAACATCATTGTGTTAGGTATAACTTTTAGTACTCAATCACTTACTGCTTCTAGAACATGGAAGCCAAGGAGAGCAAACTACTGGAGCAGTGTATAGACATAACATTCCCCAAGAAACCACAAGGAATTCAGAAAGTTATCCTTCAGGAGGGATAGAAGGAGGTAGGCTGGGGTAGGCATTCCCACTTAGTGGCTAAGGTATTATGAATATGTAAATCATCCCTAAGAGGCAAAAAGGGCCTTAGCTTTCCACTTTTATCCCAACTAAAGCACTCTGAGTAGAGAGAATTTCAGATGATCTCCTTGTGTTCACCATGTCACATTTCCATGGGTCACTTCTTTTTTTTTTCTTTTTGAAGGGCAATTGGGGTTAAGTAACTTGCACAAAGTCACAGGCTAGTCTTTGTGTTAAGTGTCTGAGGCCGGATTTGAACTCAGGTCCTTCTGACTCCAGGGCTGGTGTTCTATTCACTGTACCACCTAGCCACCCTTCCATGGGCTACTTCTTAACTGACTTTTAGCCATAACTAAGTTGTGGTAACTAGGTCATTGTCCAAGAAGGTCAAAATTGAGAGGGCGCTTATGATATATATTAGGATGGGGTGGGTTTGAGGTGTCACAGGCTCTCACCCAAACCCAACTCTATTATTAGTTAAAGTTCTAGAGGATTCTGAAAAGGTTGGATTTCCTAGTATTAGGGCCTTGATCTAAACTGAAGAAGGCTATGAATAGTAAGATACTCCTACAAGTAGGAGTGTGACCTGGATAAGAACTTTTCAAAAATAAATTTTATATCTGAATGAAATAAATTATGTCATTTCCTCAGGGTTAGAATGAAAATAGTGTCATATATTAACAAAGGAAAATAATTGGAAATTAGTTTCATTAGTATACATTATAAAACTGAACAATTTGATTAAGGAAATTCATTCTGTGGCCTCTAGTGTTTGTTTAAATTTACTACATTTAATGAGAAGACACACAACTGTCATCAAAATGTTATTTTATTTCATACTACTTAGACAAAGCTATTCAGCCAAAGATGAAAGTTTGCATCCACACCTAAGTCTTCCGAATTCTGACTTTGGCTCCAGTCAATAAACAATGTGAAGTACTCTTTGTTCCCTCATGCTCAGCAGAGTAAGTTTCCTAGATCATTAACTGAGAATGATTTTGAAGCTATCTATGATTTCTGAGTGAGAGCAACTAAGGAGAGAACCACCACATTAGCTTTGGACTTCTTTCCTTTTAGGGAAACACATCCTCCAAAGTGCAGTTATCTTTGCATGAACAAAGTCTTACATACAAATTGAACAAATCAGTTGTACGAGTGATAAAGGACATTTGCAGAATCCCATTAATCTAAAGCTCCTGAACAATAATTAGGACAGACAGATAATTATTTTTGTTGGGAAAGTTGTAACATTTTATTGGTTAGATGTGAGCTGTTCTGGCAGCACATCCCGTGCCTGTTTCTTTTATTTCTCACACTAGTAATCAAATCCATTAACCCCTGGGCCATCATTTCTTTTTGAAGTCTCTGTTTACCCCCAGCTCTTATTATTTTGAATACTTGGAAATGATTCTGGTGGTCTGTATTAAAATATGTGAAAGACCATCATGTGGAAGATAGATTAGAATCCCTCTGTTTGGTCCCATAAGAAGAAAATAGGGCAATGAATGGACAGATGCTGCAGATAGGCCCATTTTCTTAGAGATAAAGAAAAATTTTTGGTAACAATTGGCCTTATTCAGCACTGTCATAGACTGCCTAGGGACACAGTTGGTTTTCCCTTACTGAAGTTCTTCAAGCGAAAGTTGCACCATCTGTTGGGGAGAGTAGATGGGTTAGAATCAATGGTCTTAGAAGCTCCTTCCAACTCAGGGGTTTGGTCAGTCTGGTCTGGTTTCAGAGTTATTTCTTCAAGTCAATCCCTAGCCAAAACTATTGGTGATTTGAAATTGGTTTAAATAGGAAAATTATTACATTTGTTGTTCAGTTTTAGGGCACCACTCTATAGATTTGGTAAATTCTTGTGATAAACATGTTTCTGAGGCACTAAATGAAAATCCTGTCCACTTCTGAGACACACTACAAACCCTACACAAACAGAAATCCAAATCTTTGGCTCAGCAGCCCCTGTGCCATCTTTCTACATCTCTAGAGTTAGGAAAGTACTTAAACTTTGTCTATAAAAGCCAGCACTCTTTTGTTTGTATCAACATAACTAATCATTTGATTCTGAAAAGTTTGTCTGGCTATCACCAATTGCTTAATCAATTTAACGTAACTGGAACAAGTATTGGGGAAGTGGAAAGTAACCACGAAATGAAACATTTTCAGGAAAGTTTTACTATCCTCGACAAATTGAGGGAGACCAGTTTGAATTGGCAAAATGATGAAATCATCATTTTAGTTTATTTTTCAAGCAGATATGTTTCATTCCTCTGAAGCACAGGCAAGGTAGCTGAAACTAGCTTAACAAAGTAGTACCCAGTAGCAGGAAATCCTTTTAATGGATAGATGAGAACAGTTTGTAATTAGCCCATCAAAGCACCAGCCTAAGTGGCACTTTATTCTACTTACATTAAAATTACATTGTTTTTAAGGATCCATTTACTAGGAACAGTTTATTCTCTTAAGTAGGTAACCATTTCCCTCATTAGCTGGTTCATAGTCTTCCTTTGCTTTCAAGGCCTTTCTTCGTACACCTTCCAAAGATAAAATCCAACCCCAGGGATCAGCCCTTGTCTGAATTCTCACAAACTCTGAATGCATGAGGCCTGGACCATGGAGGTTTGTACGTAGGTTGTTTCAGTGCTTCTGTCAAACATGTAATAGTCTATTGGAGCATTTTAACTATTTAGCTGCGCTCATCATGGATAAATAACTTCAAAGTCATGTAAAAGCAGAAAGTCTATTAGCCAAAATGTTAACAACAAAAGAAAGGCTGGCCACTGCGATGTTTTTTGCAGTGGATCAATTGAGTCTGGGGCAAAAAAAAGGCTCCACATTCTAACTGCTGCCTAAGCTAAAAGCAGGAGCTATATAGGATCTAGTTGTAGAGTCAGCTTTAGAAGAGAAAAGATAATTATAAAATGATTTATGATGCAGCAAGGGTGGGGATGTTGCCTGGAAGAGTGAGTGGGGTCCTTGCTTATCCTGCTTTTGTGTGAGACGAATTCCAATTGCAAACCTATTAATAGACTGATGAAAAATAATATGTTGGCATTTTGAATACAAAGAAATTTGCCAGGAGCATTCCATTTTGCTAGATAACTGTACATAAAGGAGGAAGCCTGGTGGCAAAGAACTGAGATCTCTCCCCAGCTAGAACTGCAGCAAGTAACCAACCTTTACTGGGCTTCTATTTCCCCATCTATGAAGAGAAAGGTTAGATTAGGTGAAGTCTAAGGTCCTACTCATCTTTGAGATGAGATGATTTTAAAATGTTACAAATTAAAGTATCTTCTAATTATCCTGACAAATTTAAAATATTTTATGATTTTTTTCTAGACCTTTGATATTATGGTATAGAAAACTCCTGGTGAAGATCTGATTCTCTCATTGCAGATTGGCATCTGTTCAGCTAACAGCCAGAAAGAATACCTGAGGCCCTGGGATATGTTATATGATTTATGGTCACATCGCTTGGATGTCTCAGAATCAGCACTTGAGTCCAGATTTTCCTGAATCGTAGTTCAGCTCTCTGTCTAACAGACCATACCAAACTCATTTAATTAATATGACTTAAGTACTACTTAAATAATTCAATTTATTCAATTCATGATGCCATTAGCGAGGACAATCCCTCTGCTATTTCAGATTGCAATCTTTTTTCAGTTTAAGAGTCAGTCTTAGTTGCTATGACCAAAAAAATGACCATAACATATTCTGGAATTCAGTGAATATTGTCCTTTCTCCATCTCTAAGTGGGTCCAAGTAGGTCCTAGTCCATCATTAGGTCAGTTCTTGAAGTCTTTTCAGAACTTAAATTCTAGAAGTATAGCCTTCAAGAACCCAGAGGTATGTTGATGCCATGGGGAATCAGAGAATACCAGTGGAATAATATACAATATGCAAATTTTGTTTATAGATTAAATAAGCTCAATGTATAATATAAAAATATAAAAGGGAGGGGAAAGAGAAGTAGTTATATGGTGACACTATGTACCAAACCCTGTGCTAAATGCTTTAAAAATATTATCTCATTTGATCTTTACAACAGTCCTACGAAGTAGGTATAGGTCCTGTCCCTATTTGGGGAAACTGAGGCAAAAAGAAGTTAAATTACTTGCCCATTGTCACACAGCTATTAAATGCCTGCGGCTGAATTTGAACTCAGATTTTCCTGACTTTCCCTGACTTTCCTGACAATTCTTTATACTGCTAAGTTGGCTTTAATAGTTCTAAGCACTGTGTAAATTGCAAAAGAGGAACCAATGTTCATAAATATGTTACTTTCCTCCAATTATTTTCTCAAAGCTTACAATAAAATGAGAGCTAGAAAGCATCTTAAATGATTATATTAGATACATGCACATCCTAAGATCTAGTGAGTGTAGGGACACTTTCCAAGTAGGCAGTATCATAGGGGAGCCTATATTTATGGGCCTAAAGCTAAAAGAGAATAGTGAAGGCATCTCATATGATGGCTCCATTTTACACAAGAGGAAACTGAGGTCCAAAGAGACTGACCAAATTATACAATATCACATAGGTAGGAAGTGGCAGGACAGAGATTCAGACATATCCTCTGACTCTAAATTCAGTGTATTTTCCACTGTTACTACCTTGCACAGTTCTCTGTCTCTCCCTCTTGCTTTTTACCAGGAAAGAATCTCTAGTTGAATCCTTAGGGGTTTAAGAAATGATGTAAAATTGGACCACTCTGTCATTCTGTAATTGATTGAACAGTACTCCTTGGATGGGAAACACTGACTGGGTATTTGAATGTGAGAAGACATTGGAATTGACAGTTACCATTACTGAAACTGTTGTTAGCACGTAGGACCCACTTGGAGATGGAGAAAGGACAATATTCACTGAATTCCAGAATCACAGAATAAAAGAGCCAGAAGGGGACACAAAAGCAATCTAGACCAACCTTTTACATGCAAAAGAATCCTTTCTACAGCATTTCCCAGAGTGGTCATCCCAGTACTTCTCCAAGGTTTCCAATGGTAGGGCAGCCAGTTCTATACAGGGATAGCTCCAGTTGTTGAATAGTTTTTCCTTTTATCTGGTTCAAACTGACTTCTCTATAATTTCTACCTGCGGTTACTAATACTGCCCTTTGAGAGCAAACAGAACAAATATAATCCATTGTTTTCATGACAGTCCTTCAAATATTCTAAGACCAGTATCAATCAATCAATCAGTCAATCAATAAACAGTTATTAAATGCCTACTATGTACCAGGCACTGTTGCTGGGGATACAAAAAAGAGGCAAAAATATGGTCCCTGCCCTCAAGGAGTTTACAATCTATGGGAAAAGTCAACATGCAAACACATATAAAGAAATTTATGTTCAGGATAAATAGGAAATAATTAAATGAAGAAAAACACTGGAATTAAGGTATGGTGCCAATGTAATATTTACAGCACCAATGGTGACTATGAATATTTACAGCTCCAACAGTCATGATAAATATACGTGCATAGCGCTCAGTTGTAAATATAACAGACACTTTATATAAAAGACAAAAGTGAAATATTTATTCAGACACTAGAAAACCAAATTCCAAAACCAGTAAGCTGATTCCATCATAATAGCAAAGAAGTTAATAAGCCACAACAGCATAGTCACACCATCCTTTAGCCTTTCCACAAACCAACACAAGACCAATATTTACTCACAAGGCTGTCTCCTTCTGAAGCATCCTCTCCTCCCAACTATCTAGCTTGCTCTGACTCCTAGCTTCCTATGGGTTCTGCTCCACCCTTCAGCAAACTCCTCCCACCACAGGCTCCATGTGTTTACATTTGGCCTATTAGGGGGCAGAGTTTATTTTCAAAGACGGGAAAGTCTTCAAACTCCCTTAGGCTTATTGAGGGACAGGGAAGATCTTCAAATTACCATTACCATTGCAGAAGGGCTAAGGAAAGCTTCCTGTAGAAGGTGAAATTTCAGTTGGGACTTAAGCAATAGAAGTTAGTTGTTGGAATGGGAGATAGAGAATATTGCAGGCATGGGGAACAGGCAGAGAAAGTGCCTGGAGCTTAGAGATGGAGTAAGTTATTTGTGGAACAGCCAGGAGGCCAGTGTCAGTGAATTGAAGAATATTCATTAGTTAATGAGTTGTAAGAAGACTGGAAAGGTAGAAAGAGTAAATTATAAAGGATTTTGAATACTGAACAGAACATTTTGTATTTTCTCCTGGAGGCAACAGGAACCATTGGAATTGATTGAGTTTTGTGGGTGAAATGATGGATCTGCATTTTAGGAAAATGACTTTAGTCCCTAAGTAGAGATTGGAAAGGGGAGAGATTTGAGACAGGCAGACCCACGAGCAGGCTATTGTAATAATTCAGATAGAGGTGATGAGGGTCTGGCCCATAGTGGTAGCAGTGTCTGAAGAGAGAAGGATGTATATTTGAAAAATGTTGCAAAGGTGAAATCAGCAGGGTTTAACAACAACTTGGAAATGGGGTTGGGGGTAAAAACAGATAGTGAGGAATCCATCATGACTTCTACAGTATGAGCCTGAGGGCTCTCTATAGTAATAAAGAAAGTAGGAGATAGAATGATTTAGGGGAAAGATAATGAGTTCTCTTTTGGACACATTTTGAGTTTAAAATTTCTACTGAACAACCAATTTGAGATGTCTGGAAGATAACTGGAGATGTGAGATTAGAGGTCTGCAGAGAGACTGAGGCAAGAAAGATAGATTTGAGAATCATCAACATAGAGAATGTAATTAAATTTATAGGTACTGAGGAGATCCACAAGAGAAGAAGTATAGAGGGAGAAGAGAAAATGGCCAAGTACAGAATCCTGAGTGATACCTACACTTAGAGAGTATGATCTAGATAAGGATCTATCGAAGGAGACAGAGGAGCAGCAGCCAGATGGGTAGGGAAACATCCAGGAGAAAGTAGTGTACTCAAAAATTAGAGAAAAAAAGAGTATCAAGGAAGAGAGAGTGATCAACCATGTCAAAGGTCACAGAGAAATCAAGGAGAATGGGGACTGAGAAAAGGTCAGTGGATTCAGCAAATAAGACATCATTAGTATCTTTGGAGAGAGCCTTTTTGGTGGGATGTTAAGGTCAGAAGATATATTGCAGGGGCTTAAGAAGCCATTATTGTGTCTCTTCTCTTATTCAAGCTGAACATCCCCAGGGGCTCCTTCAATTAATCACTGAATGGAATATTGTTCATTCCAGTCTTCATTCTTCTGAATGTTCTTCACCTTGTTTGTGATTTTTCGAAAATGTGGTACTTATACTTAAACACAATGGTCTAGATGCCATTCAGCTAGGACAGGGTATAGCCAAACCACTAACTCTCTTATTCCGTCAAACCTTAAACCTCACAACTATCTTAATATTCCTCAGAAAGCGTTAGCTCTTTTTGGCTGCCATGCCACACCATTGATTCATTGTGAGTTTGTTCTCTTCTTTCTTTTTTGGTCCTTCCTTCCTTCCTTCTTTCCTTCCTTCCTTCCTTCTTTCTTTCCTTCCATCCATTCATCCATCCATCCATCCATCCCTCCCCCCCCCCCCTCTCTCTCTCTCTCTCTCTCTCTCTCTCTCTCTCTGTTTTTCTAAAAGAATTATTGTAAGCTGTGAGATTGTGAGGGGAGTTTTTGTCAACTGCAGGTGGCATCAGTGAGTTATTTTGAGTATTTGTTGGAGATAATATTTTATAGAAGGTTTGAACAGAAGAGTTAAACATTTAATAGAATTTAAGAGAGGTATTAAATTGAGATTTTATGTAGTGCTTGGAGGAATTCTACACCCTTGTTGAACTATGCTAGTTGACAGCTTATGTCCATCAAATTTAATAGATAATTGCCAATAAAGGCCCAAGAAAACCGGAGAAGAAAATGTCAGATTGAGGGTGAAACTATTAATGAAGCAGTTTAAATTAGAAAAGTTAACTATCTCTATGGAATCCTGATCAAAAATGCCTTTAAAATGAAGACAAACAACTAACCACTACTTAATCCTCTAAACAACGTGTGAATCACCATCACTGAAATAAGAATAATACCTATAGTGCTACAGCACCAAAAACTATCAAGTACAATAACCAATGGCTAGGAGCATTTACAATAAAAAAAAACAAAACTATTGTGATCCATGGAGGCTGAGATAACCTTCACTTTGGATTCCTTCCATTAAGTGGGGATAACCTCTGGAGCCAATTTAAATGCTTTAAAGCATTTTATGTAATCAGTTGCCATGTCCAAGAGACATGCTAGATGTGACAAAATTTTAAAGGCATTTAGGGATCAGTTTTCAAGATATCTCAAATAGGGGAAGATTCCAAAGGAATGGAAAAGAATATGCATATGATTCACCTGGAATTAAAGGTGACTGAAAAAAAAACATAAGCAACTGACTTACATGTCAATTTTCTTGTTTCTTATGAGATTTTAATGAAAATGATATATTCTTATTTTTGAAGATCTTAATGAAAATAAAATTTAAAAAGTTGATAAGCAGTTAGGGATTGTCTTTGCTTTTTATTTGCATCCTCAGCGTTTTGCACAATGCTTGGCACAGAGTAAGTTAAGAGCTTTTCCATTCATCCATACTGTCAGAACAAATGCCTCATTACAAACTTTGTTTTTTTTACAATAAGATATCTCTCATTCATATACAATCCTTCAAGTTTCCTTGGAAAATATAACTATAGAAATAATGCTGTTAAATGACAGAGGTAGCTTGTAGGGCAGTAGATAAAATATTGGGCCTGGAGTCAGGAAGAACTAAGTTAAAACTTGGCATCAGGCCCATAAGCTGTGTGACCTTGAGCAAGTCACTTCAATTCCCTGCACTTCAGTTTACCCTTATATAAAATGTTGGTAAGAATAGCACCTGCTTTCCCAGGATTATAATGGGGATGAAAGGAGACAATATTTATAAAGCACTTAGCACAGTATCTGGCACATCAATGGTGCTGCGGAATGCTAGCTGTTATCATCACTGCTATTAGTACTGCCTCTATTATTGTCATATGAAGTGAGGCAGGAGGAATCTATACTATAGGAAAGCATTCACCCCATCACTGTGATGGGGTGATCCAGCCATTTTAAAAATAGAAAACAGTGCTGCATTTCAGTTAGTGTGCATTTTGATATACATATCTGTCAACATCTGTGCAAACCAAAGTATTTTTGCATTTTAAAATTTCCATTATTATAACTTCAAAGAGACAATGGTATTACTAATAGTCATTCAATTTCATGATAAAAGTGTCCCGAATTTTTTAAAAAAAGCAGAATTTCAAATCCAGGAGCCCCTTCCCTCCCTTTTGAAGTCTTAGGAAAGGCAGAAAATGTGAGAATTTGTTCATATTAAAGGCCAAGGCTTTAGAAAAGGAATTAGTACAAAACTAAGGAGCAGCTAGGTGGAGAAGGGGATAGAGTGCCAGGTCTGAAAACAGAAATACTTGTCTTCCTGAGTTCAAATCTGTCCACAGGCGCTTACCAGCTGTCTGACCCTGTGTGAATCACTTAACCCTGTCTGCCTCATTTTCTTAATCTGTAAAATTAGCTGGAGAAGGAAATGACAATCCACTCTAGTATCCTTGCCAAGAAAACTCCAAATGGGGTCATAAAGAGTCAAATGTGACTGAAAATGACTGAATAAGAACAACAAGTTAAGATGACAATTGAGGCACATTATCTGGGCAGGCTCTGTGACACTTCACTGGAGATGAAAACGTCTTTTTAAGATGGTGTAATGGGAATCTGAACCTGTTTCCTGCCCCTAGCCTCTTTGCTTAAGTGACTCCGAGAATGTTCACATGGAGCCCGAGGCAAGAAGCTTGTTTTTTTGGGGGGAACGGCCACACCTTGTTGCTTTTTAATTGGACAGTGGGTCAAGAGGGCTGACCCAGGAGAAGCCTATGTATATACTCTGATGTGAGGCTTTGCTTTGGGGCTCATTTTCAGAAGAGTTGTGTGATTTGGCCAGATGAAACTCTGGGAAGCCGTTGAGCCCCCCAGCTTTGAAAAACCCAGATTTTGATGCTTCCCTCTCTGGTAACTTGAATAGGTAATGGTTGTGATGGTCAGATGGTTGGAAGCCCATCTGCTGATCTGTTTCTTGGTCTGCTTGTAACTTGTGTTTGTAACTTGTGCTTGTAACTTGGGTTTGTATTCTCTGGAGTTCAGGCTGCCGACTTTTCCCCTGAACTAGGTAAA
>JAQQSW010002771.1:0-14862 GCA_028646575.1 Pseudocheirus occidentalis
AATGTGCCAGTTTCTTCTGGACCTTAATTCCAGACTTGGAATGGAATATTGAAGCCTTGGCAGACTGATTGATTTTCAGAAAGCATGCAATTAATTACTTTGGACAGACAGAGCTCAGTTGCAGTCAAAGTTGTGATAGACCATCCTGCACTTTTCACCCAGTCTTAGGAAGCTGGTTGTACAATAGGGTTTTGAAATGTGATAGTGGTGGTGGTAATGGTTGTTGCTGTTGTTGATCCTTCATTCTCAAAGAGGATCAGTGACATTGGTGATGTCTTTGACTTTTTCAAATTGAATTTAAATGAGGCGGAGTTGCTCAAAGTCATCAGTCTCACTCTCTCATAGTGTAAAGCCATGCACCAGCAGATTCCCAAAAGAATGCTACTGTGAACAGCTTTTAAGGTTCGGATTACACAGTATAGTGAACACTCCATTTATTCCATTACAAATCAAGGCAAAGTTTCACTACAAATCACAATATAATATTCACAGCATTACATCTTATCACAGAAAATCACAATATCGTGTTCACAACAGCTTAACATTAAAATGACGACATAGTTTTCACTAAAGTGGTCACAGTATTTAGAGCAGTGATTCTCAACCTTCCTAATGCCACAGCCCTTTAATACAGTTCCTCATGTTGTGGTGACCCCCAACTGTAAAATTATTTTAGTAATAATTTTGCTACTGTTATGAATTGTAATGTAATTATCTGATTTGCAGGATGTATTTTCATTGTTACAAATTGAACATAACCCACAGGTTGAGAATCGCTGATTTAGAACAAAGAACAAAGCAATAATCATCTGGTTTCCCTAAGGGGGGGAAACACTCCTTACTTAATCATTCACTCAATGCGCAATACAATAATCAATACTTAATCATTCACTCAATTCACAAAACAACAATCAATCTTCCACTCATGGGGCAGTTATAGATTAACTTAATCAGTCACTTATCTAGCAATCAGTCACTAAATACAGTCATTAGAAAAATACACAAACCCTCCACCCCTTGGTGTCTAGTACACTTCAGTTTCTTCCAAGGGGAGGCCTTTTCTTCACCTTGACTTGGGGTGGTCTCTCAGATTCCCTGAAACCCTTTCCATGGTCCCAGATCCTACCTGAATCCACCAAACAGTCAGCTGGATTCAGAGGCAGACATCTCCCAGGTTCAGGTCAGGTCCTCTAGGCAATTCTTGTTACACACTGAAGTTCACAGGGTCCAGCACATCTCAAATCCTTCACAACTTCTGTTGCTGGGAACAATGGACCTGGCCACATTAACAATGTCTTTTCCAAGCAATGTCTATGCCAACACAATAAAGGTAGCTGGCATAAAAGAGTCAAGCCTTTGAGGAGATTCATTAAATCATACAAATGCTCAACTCCTATCACACATCCTGTCCCATATGACTTCTTAGACTGAATCTATACTGGTATGAGTAGTTTCATCTTAATGTCTTGGACCCTGGCATCAAAGAAATTCTGGCACTGATATGGTTTGGCCTTCAGATTGTTAAGTATTTAGACTGTGATTTAGACTTTTCTCTCCTTCCCACATAGATTATTGCCTTTTTCTTACCCAGGGGTTGCCCCTTAACTACTGGCAAGTGTTGGTCTACCTCTGGCAGACTGTTATAGAATGCTGGTAAATCATTTTTTTAAATGATGCTTTTGTTGTTGTAGTTTTGCTTTTTGGAGGGCAGTTGGGGTTAAGTGACTTGCCCAAGGTCACATGGCTAGCTTTTTTTGTGTGTTAATTGTCTGAGGCTGGATTTGATCTCAGGTCCTCCTGACTCCAAAGCTTCTATACAATTGATCCTAGATTTATGGCCTGTCCAAAATGGCCCAGTAGAATTACAAGTGACTGTACAGAATGAATATGCAAATTGGAGTTTATGGCAAAAACAACGAAGCTGAAATGTACCTTTAGGATTTTGTTCTATGAAGCTCCTTTCATCTTGAATTCAATATACCCCTTTTGAAAAGCAGTTGTTAACTGCATGTTGGACTTTGGTAGAGAATGAACAACTGACTCTGGGCCATGAAGTGACATTAAGGATTGGAATCCCAGTTATGATCTGGGTAATGAGTACCCCAGCTTCTCACAGAATTGGACATACACAAGAGGTTAGTACAATTAAATTGAAATGGTTTATTCAAAATAGATCTAAAACAGACAAAAGTGGAGTTTCTGTTCTACATGAATCTATAACAAACATAGATGCTGAGGGAAATGATACATCCCCTGAACCATAGCAAGAGTTCGTACAGTCCTTGGTAAAAATGGAATGAAGGATATGATGCATTAACTGAAGAACAAAAGAAACATACACGGACAGCAAAATGTTTGGGCCAAAAAAGACATTGGAAAGCAGTAGCCTATAACCCATACACCAGAAGGACTTTGGAAAGTACTGAGATAGATGGAAGTGGTCAATATGTTGGACTTGTGGTAGCACATCAAACCATTAAAACAGAACAATAAGGACAGCGTCATGTATTCTCTGACTCATGGGTTAGCTACATGGATGCCCATGTGGAAAAATCAAAATTGAGAAATTCATGATAAACCAGTCTGGAGCAAAGAATTATGGGAAGACATATGGGACATGTCTTTGGTTACTAATTTGTAAGTTTTTCATGTAGATGCTCATGTGGCCCTCATGATGCCAGAACAAGAGTACAATGCACATGCTGATCCACTAGCAGAGATTGCTACTCAACATTTTGTCCCTACTCTGACACCAGCTGATGATCCAGTACTAGCAAAATGGATCTATCCAATGCCCAGCCATTTAGGGATCTGGGTCACACACTTGTGGGCACAAGGCCAAGGGATTATTATCTCTCATTCATTGTTAAAACAAATAGCAGAGGAATGCTATACGTATATCACTTGGAAAAGGAACAAACTGTTCTTCAGGTAGTAACTGGAGAGATAGCAAGGGGAAAAGTCCCAGCCCAAATTTTACACATAGATTATATTTGTCCCTTACCCCGAAAAAAGGATGAAAATTTATATGTACTTGTGTTGCCACCTAGTCAGATGTACTAGAGGTTTGTCCTTATAGGAACACGACCCAGAAAAACACCTGTAAAACTCCACATATCATAAGTCTATATTATGAAACCCAATGCAGATTCAAAGTGACAGTGGGTCACACTTCAAAGGTAATGAAATGAAGAGATATTGTATATTAAACTATAGAATGGATATATCATATTCCATACTATCCACAAGCATCTTGGTTAATTCAAAGAATGAATGGATTATTGAAAAAGCAGTTAAGGAGGTTAAATTCTAATAATTCTTATCAACCTTGGAAGGATCATTTGTTCACTGCTTTATGTAATTTGAATAATAGATCATTGGGAGAAAGTACATGTCTAGCCAGAAAGTACATGTCTAGACCCCAAATATGCAGATTAGAAAACAGCAAACACATAAGATCCCAAATATCGAGTATTGGACTGTGAGGTCAGATATCCCAGCACCATATCCAGGATCACTTGGTTCAGCAGGATATGATTTACATTGTTAGTTTGGTTGAACAGAAAAGAAATAAGAAAATTTTCTACTGGAATATGCATGAGAATCTCTAAAAATCATTTTGGACAGTGAGCCAAGCCTCAGAAACAGAGGTCAGGACTAAATAAATAAATAAAGATTTTGATGCACCCTTCCCCGCCCCCCCCCCAGATGTCTGTGGCCTGAAGAAGCTGGCGCCCTGGAAAATACACTTTAAAAGACTCTTGTCTGAGATTCTTACTCCAACCAGGCTTTTTGCCCCTCCAAACTTCAGATACATAAAGAGGACAAGTCTCTCATTAGATTATCAGCCCTGTTGACAGGGTATTGGGGTGCCTAGGTTCATAACATCCAGTTGCAACTTCAGTTGTGAAGTCACACTTCCCCCAGCCATAAAACCATTAACTCTGCCTCTTCCCTGAGCAGCCCTCTGCTTAGCTGCCATAAACCCTGCTTGTTACAATAACAAGAAATGTAAAGTTCCCTTGTTCTAGTTGTCAGTTGCACCTATGAATCTTTCTATGCACTATCAGCAAGCTAACTCCTCTCCAATTAGGCACATCCTGGATCCCCAGTTAGTCTAGCTTCCAACATTCATCTTGTCAAACAGGACATTGATGGGTACCTCTCAGTCAGAACTGAATGCTAGTTGAATTAGGTGATGTTTCAAGGCAAAAACCACACCTCCTGGTAGGCCCCCCACCCTGGGCTTTTTCCCAGTGAATTATGGGCAATAGGCCTGCACAGTAGATATGCAAAGTGCATGTCCCTTTAAGCACTGACCACTCCTTAACTCCTCCCTAAAACCACCCTTATTCACCTAATTAGCATAATTGATAACTGATTTATGTTATTATGGCTATATAATCTGTATTTCTAATTCCTGCACTTTTCAGGCTTCCTAAGCCCTCCTGCCTGCTGAATAATGTAACAATAAACTTTTACAATCCTTAAATGGAGTTCATGGTTCTTTCCTGAACTATCCTCTCACCCATATCTCCACACACACCTGAGGCTGGATCTTGGGTGGTCCCAAAACAGGACAGATGTTGCCTAAATCAGGATTAGCAGCTCAAGGAATACATGTATTAGATGGAGTGATAGATTCTAGCTATCAGGGAGAAATTATTGTGAGGTTCCAAAATTTGGGTGAAGAACCCATACAATTTTGTAAAAATGATAGAATAGTTTAAGTGATTATTATTCCTTGTGAAACAATACTGCTTGTGAAAACTGACCCTCCTTCTGAAATATCTATCAGAGGAACTGAAGGTTTTGGTTTTACTGATGGAATAAAATTGAGAGCTAAAGTATTGGTAAAACAGAAGCCAGACAATGTTCCATAGGCTGTGGAAATTATAGCATATGGGAAAGATAATACTGTAACTGTTGTTTATTCAGGAGCTAATTACCAAATTTTACCCTTAACTACCATGAGTGAGACTATGATAGTGGGTTTGTGGACTCCAAAAGCATGACTGACCTTATATCTACCTTGCTTCTGGTTATTTTCTTGTTCCTTTTTTGCCTTTGTCTGTTAAACTTGTTTACTAGAGTTGTCTCCTACAGGCTTAGTACCCTTCACCTGCAGATGCCTGATCAGCTAAGTTAGATGTCATCCTGTAGGATCAGTGTGAGTCAAAGCACCTGTGGTGCTGAGGGTCCCAGCTCAGTTGCTAAGCTCCCAGGGAGGTTTCTGGAGAAATTATTCATCTGAAGAGTGGCAGCTGAAACAGCCTTCTCTGCTCCTCCTCCACTGATCAATCTCCTCCCCCATTGGTCAGTTCCCCTCTGGTGCATGTGAGAATCATGCTAGCTCTAGGGCTATAGGGTATTTAAGGAAGGACGCTACAATACAATAAAGGTCAGCTGCTGTATACCTCTGTCTTGAAGCAATGCCTCCTGAGAATGCCGCCTAAGGCTGGCCCTTAGGCTACTGAGTTAAGTGGCTGCTACATCATCCCCTGTCTAAGACTGTGATATGTCACCCCTGAACCTGGTATCAACCAAGCTCTGGATGCCAGCTTAAGAACTGACTTCTTGAATGAGACCTCTTGGGGTAGGTCCAACTCTACATCCAATTTCAGTGGGAAGTAGCTATGGAGGAAGAGACCTTTGCTCCTTACCCCCAAGATTTTGAGCCCGATTTGTTCAAGGAGGGAATGATGGGGTGCTTGTGGTCAAGCACCACCCTAAGATATGGTTTTTTTGTGCTTAGTTTGTGTTACCCCTGTTATATTGTTGTAAAGTTCAGCTGACACCAGTTACCCCTAAAAATTCCATTAATCTATGTAATGAAATATATTATTAATGTATTTTTGCTATGTAAGAGACATGAAAGATCTTTGGACTAAATATAATGGTATTGAGAATTTGAAGATTTTTCCTGCCCCTTAATAGGCCTAAGGGAATTTGAAGATCTGTCCTGCTCTGAAGATCTTCTCTGCCCCTTGACAAATCTAATGTAATCACATGGAACCTGTGGTGGGAGAAGCTTGCTGAAGGGAGAATCAGAATCCATGGGAAGTTGGGAGTCAGAGCAGTTAGATAGCGGGGGGGGGGGGGGGGAGGAAGATAGAAGACATAGGCAAGTGGACAGCTATGTTTGTGCATATCTGTGGGAAGGCTAAAGCAGTGGTTCTCAACCTTCCTAATGCCATGATCCTTTAATACTCGTATGTGGGCATATCTGCATGTGGTTGGACCTGCCTGGAGATAGATAGAGGAGTGGTATCTTGGTTCCTAAGACTATCAGAAATATGTGTTTTCCAATGGTCTTAGGTGACCTCTGTGATGTCTGTGAAAGGGCCATTTGACCCCCAAAGGAATCATGACCCACAAATTGAGAACTGCTGGTTTAGAGGGACTCTAAACCTAATAGGTTTTAAAAGTACCGTGATCAGCTTCTTGACTGTTACCAATATGAGATTGAATTACTATACCTTTTTGACTAAAAAATGAGCTGCCATGCCTACAGCAGTGGACACAGCAATACCTAATCCTACCAGGAGGGGAACTAGGATGGGGGCCTTCCTTGCTCAGGTAGACAAGCCAAAATGCTCATGGCCCCCCTTTCCAGAATAAAAGAAAACCTGGGGTAGGGCATGGACCAACATACATATTTTGGGAGAGTTAGTCTGCTAAGGTGCGGATGGGAATGCAGGGAGTGAGGCCAGTGGTGAGTGGTACACAGATTTGCACAGGGTGATCTAACAAGGTCATAAGAAGGGAGGAAGACACAAACTGCCTGTCCCTGCATGTCCCCTAGAGTTATTTTTGGGGAATGCCAATTTCAGGTCTGAGCAGAGGCAGACAAGGAGATTTTTACAGACTGAAATTACAACAATATCACAAACAAAGTTACAAAGGCACCCAACACCTGGGAACCTGATCCAGTTTGGGTCACCTCTCTTATCTGTCTGTTGGGGATAGGACAGTGGCTCAGAGTTGGAATTTGGAGGTGCAGGGAGGTTTACTGCTTGTGGAACCATTCACATACCCCAGCTCCTTGCCCTTTTAACCTATTGGTGTGGCTCATAGGATTTTGTGCTGGAAAGGGGTCTTAATACCCTCATTTGACATCTGGGAAACCAAGGCCCAGGAGGCACCTTGCCCAAGGTCAAGCAGTTGGTCCCCCTGCCCACACTCCCTAGAGCTAGCTTGGTGCACTTGGTGGGGAAGGGCTGAGCCTCTGGGCAGCATCTGAGGCCCCTTTGCTTCAAGCTAGCTCACTGATGAAAATGCCTTCACCTCCTTACCCTGGGGCTGGCTAGGGTAGGTCAAATCCTCAAGGGAAGCCATCGGAGATGTTCAGGGAAATGGGGGCATCTCTTGATTGGGGCTGGGGGGAGTATGGAGAGGATGTGGACTCTGGGCAAGAGTTTGGCTTCTCCAAAGAACTAACAATTCAAATTCAGGTCTGGGTCTGAGGGCTCTTATTAAATGGGAACCCATGACCTTTGCCAAAAGGCACCCCAGCACCCCATCATTATTCATTCACCCCTTAAACAGATGGGACCTAAAATCATTTGGGGACAAGGGATGAAGGTCTCAGTTCCAGGCTGCTTCATGCTGAGAAAGGGCATAGAGCTGTCCCTGCCTCACAGGGGTCCATCACTTCGAAGTGGGGGCTGCGGCCAATGTCTGGAACTTGGCAGATGCCAGATCCAAGGGGTGTTGGGTAGCAACTTCAGGCAGTGGTTGGTAATCAGCCTGAGCCATCATCTGCAAGTGGATTGCACTGAGCCTAGAAGAAACTAATCTGGCAAAGAGATTAAACAAACAAGAGCCAAAAGAGACTGGGGAAACAAGGGACGTTCCTGTCTTCAAACTCAAAGCTGAATAGCAGACATACATCCTTGTTTCACACAGCTTGTCTATCCTCTGACCATATTCACTTTGGAAGAAAGAAATACTTCAGAAATTGAATCTTTTACATATACACTTAGTTACAAATGTTAACTTTTGTTTAGTTCATGGAATAGCTACAAATTCATATTGAAACAGCAAGATCAGTTCTGCTTTACAAGCTCATTACATTAATTTAGCAATACTTCAATTGAAAACTTTGTAGATCTTCAGAAATTGTCATACAAGACCTTTCAAAACATCTAGCCCATTTTGGCTATTTGCCTCCAAGCGAGAGGACCCTTCAGTCTTCCTTGTTAGCTAATAACTGACTGTGACCCTCAACACTTCATTGTTCTCAGTCCTGGGTAAGTGGGCTATATTATTTTCTCATGAGAATCATTAACTTGGTCACTCAGCTGTGATCACTGAAACCTGCTTGCCCTTTTCTACAGTAAGGGGGGTCAGGGTAGCACAATGAGAATACAGAACAATAAGCTAAAGCTGTAGCAGTTCTTGTGCAGGCCTGGTTCAGATTCTTGGAAAAGCCGTCTGCATCCGACGTCATCTTTTTCAGGTCCCTTGGCTCATATGTTCACTCAGGAGCAGGGGTGTTCACAAGCTGGAGCAGTTAGTCAGGCCTGACAGGGGCTCACAGAGATGTGATTTAATACCAAAGGTACATAGAAACAGTTCAGTTTCCCAGCCACACAAGGCTAGGTTCACAAAAAGTTTGGTTTTCTAGCCACGCAGGGCTAGACACAGACATTACAATAAAGTTTCACAAATAGTTGCAAAATTGCATCAAAAATCCAAACTTCTGATCTTATTACCAAACATGCTCAAAGTCTGAGTTTCCATGAGTTTTTGAAAGCCAATCTTATACACCTAAATATAGTTCTTAGGAGAATCTATCTGATCCTGTTGTTTCCCTCAAAATTTTAGAATCAAGTTATAAATCTTTACGCTTTCTAAAAATACTTCCACACATACTCTCAACATATATCAACGATCTGGAGACAGGAGGGGCTTGGATAAACCTCATTTGTCCCCAAACCTTCTTATCTGATTTCTAATCAAACCTTTATCTATCTTTCCAAAAGCCTCAAAACCATTATCCAGATTATTCACCTTTGCTTTACATTTGTTAACCACAAAACAAGATAGCTTATATCTTTTACTGACTACTTGCTCTGATCATAGAAACTTGATATAGAAGGAAAAAAACAGGGACATGTGACATTCCAAATGTGACAGGATAGAACATCTTTTGTTCTGTTTAAATTCAGGTAAAGTCACAGATATCCAACCATGCAGTATTGATACCATCTCATAGTTAGACTCAGGAATAGGTGAGAAACATTCCTTTCCAAAGGAACTTCATGGGTAAAGGTGGCCAGAGGGATCACATCCCAGATAGAGACTGAGATTGTCCCTTCAGCTTTGACCAAATGCAGACTTAGACCAGTTAACAGTATAGGATCACAATCCCTCTGAGTAGCTTGTGCCATTATTTTCAGATACTGATTTATGCAGGTAACTATACCCAAATTGAAACTCCAAACAAAACTTAGTTATAGTCCCAAATGCCTTTTACCTTAAACAACAAGTTTCACTAATCACAGCTTAGAACCAGTTTTTATTTATAATCTCATGGAGCTGCAATAAGCAATGAAAAATTTACCAGGTCTCACAAATGTAAGGAATTCCATTTACTATCATTCTTTTTCTTTGTGGAATGATCTTGCCTAATAGAAATAGTTTCTAGGGGCTTTGGAAGTTTTACAGCATAAGGAATAACTGAGAAGGACTTTAGGGAGATGCTGGAGGTGATGCCCCTGCTTTTTCAGTTCTCATACATGCAAGAGGACTTGTTCAGAATAACATTTTTATCAGTCTCTTTCTACATACAGTACCAATTAACAGTTTTAGGTTTTAGCATTAAAACAATTGCCTAAATAACTTAGTTAATAATCTTATAAGTTAAGCATATAATTTTTAAAGTACAATACTACAAAACATTACAAAATAAACTGCTTCTCTTACAACATAGATGATACAAGATTCAAACTTTGAAATAAAAACCATTTAATTACCAATCTGATGGCCTTAAAATTCCACATGAAGTTACACAAAAATAAAGTTTTCTTGTTGCCACAGAACCTATCAATTTATCACTAGAAACCAATTACATTCTGGAATCTCACATAGATAGTGAATGTGGTAATCCATAAACTTTCAGATGAACATAAATAGAAAATTGAGCTTACCAAGTGCAGAGGCTTGTCTCCTCTCCCCACATTGCAGAGTCTGGCTGTGGATCCAGGGTTTGAAAGAAGAGAGGTTCATCTGCATCCCTAGAGGTGTAGTTTTCAAGGTGCCCAGGGGCCCAGGGCTATTTCAAAGGGGGCCCTCGATATAGCTGTTATGCTTCCTCCCCTCCCTCTGAACAGATAGGACCCAAAATAATTTTGGGGGGGGTGCTTTTCAGAATTGACCAGAATGAATTCAATTGCTTTACAATTGCATTCTGATGCACAAAACTTTTCTTTTAGGTGAGGCAGGAAATGGTTAATTGCTAATGTGTCTGCCTCTTTCATCTGAGGGGAAAAAAATACTCCCACTCATTCAAGCCTCTCAGCATTCAAACCTCTGGCCAGAAGTTTAGAATGCAAAGGGAGGTTTTTAACCAATTCTCTTAACAAAAAGAAGAGATCAGGGAAGGCAGTTCAAAACACAGTGCAGGGATCTAGAAACTGGGGTGCAGGGACTCTCCTTCTAGTGTGGGGAGGACAGAGACCTGGAAACCAGGGTGCATGTAAAATGGGATCTTCTGGCTTTTCCCCCCTTGAGGAGTGGGGGGTAGTGGATCCAGACCTCTGGTGGCAGGAGATCCCATATGAGGAGGGGGAGCCAAGGGATCCTCTTCCACAGATGGCAACAAGACAGGATATAAGAGAGTCAAGGGGAACCACCGCTCTCCCTAGGGCTTCTTTTGTTGACCAAAAACTTAACTCATCCCCCCTCAAGTATGAAGAGGAGAAGAGTGATAACATTTTCAGGGCAAAGGAAATGATTATAGGCAGGAGGGAGTAAGCAATTGCTCAGAAGGAAATGAAAAATAACCACAGAAAGACCAAAACAGAATAGGAGACGTGCACATATGTTTTCACCTCTTTCCATCCCATATATCCACATTTCCTTAAACAAGAATTTAACTTTTTGAGTGAGGCAAGCTGGTCAGCCCCAGCCCTGAGAAGGGAAAATTCCCTTCTTTTGCTTATTTGCTTTCTCCTTCTAGGAGAAAAAGAAAGATTTTACACTGTTAATTTAACTTCCTCTTTTTCCCAATCACTCAATGAAAGGGGAAGGGGAGGAGGGAAGGAACTTCCATTTCTAAACCACAGACAGACAAAACAGACTTAACCAGAGGTCTAGACCTAACCAGACGCCCCTAGCAGGACATAACCAGGGGTTGCAGTCGGCATTCCAACTGATTGACCCAGTAGGGGTAGTCACCCTGCGTCCATCCTGCCCCTACCCTATTATCAGAAGAGTACTCCCCAGAGGTCTCAAGAGAGAGACCTGACCAGAGGTCCTGAGGGACCTGACCAGGGGTCTTAGTTGGTGTCCCGCCCAAGGACGAAACAGGGGCAACTTACACTTCGTCCAGCTTGCCACCTACCCTATTCCAGAAGAGTACTCACCAGAGACCCCGAGGGACCTAAACAGAAACCGGAGCTCCCTGTCTGCCAATTGCTAGGGTAATTTGGGAATCTTTCCAGTCCACCGTCCAATTTGGGACAAGGAAGTGGATCTGGGGCTGAGGAACATCTCTCAGCAGCTGCCCCCTGGATCAGTTTTCCAGTCCAGTCCCCCTTGCAAATGGAAAGATGTTCACTGGAGATAGCCAAAGGCCATCTTGCTGGGGCCTCCAAATGAAATGGCAAGTCTTAACAGAGTGACCACAGAATCTGAATGAAAAGTTTTAGGAGCTTTATTTGCCAGTTGCGGCTGTCCCATGCCAGTCTGAAGGGAGCAGCCCCTAGCTCAGGGGTATAGAACCTTTTATACAGTACAGCTTCACTGTTAGGTTTATGTATCTAACTAACATAATTTGTTACTAAGCAGGTGCAAGCAGGCTGCTACTAAGGTGGGGGGGGCGGGTTGTGAGGCAGGGGGCTATAGGGTAAGTTGAGGGGCATAGGGCATGATGACCGAGCAAAAAGAAGAGAAATGAAGAAAAAGACAAATTATCCTAGGCCAGTTCCCTGACTCCTGTCTCAAGTTCATAAAGTTTTAGGTGGCTGGTTTCTAATTTCATAAAGTATCACTTAACTGTTTCCTGGCCATTACAGTCAGGACAGTAACAGGGATAGTGAGCGGGGCCATAAAAAAGAAAGTGGTCATGCCATACCATCTAGAAACAATGGCAGAGTTGATTTAATTGTGGTTCATGACTCCAGAATTGCTTGTTTGGGGAACAGGGGGAATAGGGGGAAATAAAGGTGTTTGAGCCAGGGCAAGGTGATTGCTTGAGGTAAATAATCTCAGAATAGGGAATAAAGTCATTCATAGCTGGGGTTTTCTTGAAATAATAGTTTTAGAAAAGCAATCACTAAATGAGGGAAGGGAATTTGCCAAAGACAGAGGTTTCCAGAGTTAGGCCTCTAATGTGATTGCCAAGGCAAGGAAATTGGTAAGAATACTGCTGAAAGTCATCTCTCCTTACCCCTTATAAACCACAGAAAAACTTCACTTCTTGCTTGGTTGTGTAAGAGGGGATATTATGATATCTTGTTTTGCTCCTACAAAAGTTATTGGAAGATAATTAATAGCTGTGGGAAAGCTTCCTTATTTTATTTTACTAAGACACTGGCCTTCATGGAGCCATGACAACAGTAAAAGGAAATTAAAAAGGTGGGGGTGTGGCAAACAGCACAAACCTTAGAAGAGGTCACGCCTGGTCAGGTCTCCAGTATCCTCACTACCATGCCTATGTAATCTGCATATAATCTGCATATACAGAGGGAATGTAGGAAAATAAGATGAGGAATCTGACTAAGCCTAACTCTACCAGGTAGGACAGAACTGCAGGACAGAACCTTACTCCTGCTTCTGCATCAGTGTGGGTGTGTCCCTAGAGAGCACCACCCGCTTCCTTGCCAGAAATGTAATAAACACCTTCCTCTGCACACTCTGTTTCTGAGTTCTTTCAGGGGTTTACCATTTTAAGGGGTACATCATATGGATCTTCCTAAGGGCCCCCATGGAAGCAGTGGACAGCAAAAGCTCCAGGCTCACTCCCTGACCCTATGTGGGAAGTCCTGTGATCCCCACAAGTGTGTTTCTCACAGTTATCAATTATCTCCAACACAGACCTCAGTCATACAAGTCTTTTTTTTTAAATCAATTAATGAGCATTTATTAGGTATTTATTATGTTTCAGGCACTGTGCTAAGTATTAAGGATACAAAGAGAGAGCAAAAACAGTTTTCACCCTCAAGGCACTTACATGTTTTCCTTCCCCAATCAATTTTTTTTTTGCTCCCTCTTACCTCACCTCTAAATTTAAAAGAAAAAAAAAGAACCAAATGCTTATAACACACATGTATAGACAAAAATAACAAATTCCCACATCATCCATGTCCAATCATGGGAGATAATAGGAATTCATTGGAAGAAGTCTTCAACTAAGTTATTTTTACCAGTCAGGAAGAATTTATTTCATTGACCAAGAATTAGGTTATATTCCCTAAATGCAAAAATTTTCATATAGGCATTTTAGTTTCTGCGGCTTTAATTTCAGAATGAAGAGCTAAGTGACTTTGGAACTATTATATCCCAGTGAGCTGGTTTGGACTGAGTATGAAATCTGTTGCTGACTTCAGAAGTCAGAACCTGACTTCTGCTGTGATTAGACAGCTCAGCATCCAAAAGAGTAGATCACTGACTGGGCTCATCTATATAACCCAGGGACATCCACTTGGATGAGCATAGAAGTTCTTCATGTTAAAATGGAGCCACATGCCTTGGGATCCTGTGCTTTGAAGGATTCTATGTATCATTAAGCCAAAAAATTATGATAAAAAGGAAATATGCAGAATAGAACATGATAATCATGAATGACCTACCTGCACATGCACCATATTGTTCTGGATACGAGAATGTATAAATTTAACTGGCAATTTGGATTGGTTCTAATTTGGCTCTTATTATTGTTACAAATTAAAGACATTGACTAGTTATTGAAAAATCTTGTTCTGGTCAGCTGAACTTTTCGTTTTGCTGGGCAGCTTTAAATGATGGTTTCTGCCCATCTAAAAGGGGTTTCTTCTTTATATTCTGTCTATGGATCTGTCTTATCAGTTTGTCTGTACTTGTGTCTTTGTAAACATAGCAAAATCTTTGTCTTGCATTGAGTTTGTGTTGTTGGTAGATTCTGTTACCTTAAGTGTCTTTGTAAACATAGCAAAATCTTTGTCTTGCATTGAGTTTGTGTTGTTTGTAGATTCTGTTACCTTAAAAGATTTAAAATTAAGCCAACCAGGAAGACCTTTAAGAGCTGTAGCCAAAGAGTTTAGAATACTGGGAAAGATTAATGAACTTTCATACTTGAAGCAATTGTCTCAGCAAGCAGGACTAACTCTTACTTTAGGCTTACCTTGGAAGATCAGGTTATGAGAAGAGAAAAAAGAAAAAACTCCTGCAAAACACTTTTTTCCTGTTATTTCAACAGTAGTCACATTTGAATTACAGAAATAAAATCAGTAAATCAAGTTTGTAGAACTGCCAATAAAAACCATCTTGATAGATTTTGGAGATTTGGAGATTAATCATTAAGGAGTTTTTAAAATTATAGGGGAGACTGCCTACAAGCTATAGATCAGCTTAAGAAGAATTTTGAAAACCAAATAAGAGAAGTGGAGGAAAAATTGGGAAGAGAAATGAGAATGATGCAAGAAAATCATGAAAAGA
>JAQQSW010002772.1:0-14862 GCA_028646575.1 Pseudocheirus occidentalis
TTGGGGAGGAAGGGGAGAAAAATCTGTAACTCAGGTGACTCTGGAACTGAATCTTGTAACCTAAAAGTAAACAAACAAGTCAATTAAAAATTAATTAATTAATTAATTGAAAAATAATTTCCTCATCTGTAAGTTGAATATAGCACTTACTTCACAGGGTCATTGTGTGGCTCAAATGAGATAATAGAGTACGGTTAGCCCTTCCATAGCTTGACTTTCCGTATTGTGGTTTCAATATATCATGAGTCAGCATAAGAAATTAAATGGAAGCATTTGGGGAGTTTTGTGGAAGCTATAGACAACACAGAAGGCCAATAGATAACATAGCAAAAGTTTAGGAACTCAGAAATGCATAAAATATATCTATAGTATTGTATAATAGCAACATATTTTGTCTTTTAGTGCCATAGTAATTCAGACTTCTCTGGTATGAAGGGAGGGTCAAAAAATTTCACATAGATTTTCCATATTTCTGGGGCATCATGCCCTTAATCCCCAAGATTTGGAAGGGATAACCATGGAAAATATTTTGACAGCCTTATAATACTATAGATATTTAAGTAGTTATTATTTTCTCAAATTCAGTTGCCAGACTTGCCCTATGCTGAATGGATGAATTAGTAAACTAAAGGGGAAAAAGGAATGGAAAAGCATTTATTAAGCACTTAATATATGCCATAAACTGTGCTGAGTACTGGGATTACAAACGGAAGACCAAGATAATCCTTTCCCTTAAGAAGCTTAGATTCTAATAGTGAGGAGGCACCATTCAAATTGAGGAATGGTAACGAAGGAGGGATATTTTAATTTGTAAAGATAGTGGAATAACAAGTGGAGCCTTATGGAAAAATTTTTTTCACACTTTTTTGGGTCAGTGGCAGAGAAGATTTGATTGTGTTTTAAGAACTGGAAAAATGGTGTTAAAGTGGGTGCTTGAGTAGCAAAAATGTGGCTGAAGGACTGAAGTGAAGCTTGCCTCTGGGACTGGGGCATGACAAAATAGGCAACCAAGGCAGCCCCCAATCTGAAGAGTGGGGCCCTAGGATGTGAGTTTCTGGAGTTAAGTACTCTAGGGCATGGTTTCTGGATCAGGAAGTAATATGTCTATGAAAAGATGGCCAGCAAGTGAAGTGATAAATAATACATTTATCCTTCTAAATAATTTTCTTATATAAACAAACAAACAAACAAACAAATAAATAACTTTCCTTCTAAAATCAACATCTACATGTGAGCCAACAGCATTTTTTCCTTACAAACTCCAGATGCTGGGGTCTGTTGCCAGTTCTCCTCTGACCTGGGTCTCCTACCTTTTCCCCATAAGAAATATAGTCTTCTAGTGACTTCAGTAAAACTTTCAAGACTTTTTCAAAGGCCAAAGAAAGACTTCAAAGACCAAAGAAAAGTGTAAACTGCTTTATGTGATCTTAGAGCTAGAAGTGACCTAAAAGGCTGTTTTGTCCAACCTTCCTACTTTCTATGAGAGAGGGTAGGAGAGACTGTTCACTTGCCTAAGATCATACAGTTGTAAGCATGAGAGGTAAAATTTGAACCCTCAGGTCCTCTGACTAAAATTCTGGGCACTTTCACTTATTCATAAGGTCAACCACATTTCCAGGGAAACAGAGGACTTTACAGGGCTATTTTGATTATAAGCCTCTATAACGTATTTAAAACTGGAAACATTTATCTGTTAAGGGATAACTATATGGGCTGCATGCTAGGTAAAAAAATTCATATTTCTGGTAAAAAGTCATAATTCTGAAATTATGCTTGAAAGAATCTGGACCCTCCCTAACCCTCTAAATCTTCCTTACCCCTATACTTAATCCTTTCAGTGGTAACCAAAAGAAGAGTATTAGAGGTAGAAATAGTTATGTGGCTTAGCCCTGTGAAGGTCTATCCAGTTTAAGCCCTTCCAATTTCATCTTTCTAAGCAGCCTGAAGAATTGGATCAGGAGTTAAGGAAGGTAACAGAATATTGGGCTGGCATAGTCTATAAAAACCCTTTACTTTCAAAAAAGGATTTTTAACCTTTCAAAGTCCTTTCAGCTGTTTTTCTTATATTATGACCATCTTACAGATTTGCACAGTGAAGCTGAGAAGAATGAAATAGCCAGCTAGACAGTGACAGAGTTGAGACAAGAACATGTTTCTGACTTTCAGTCTAGGTTTCTTTATACTTGACCACAATGCCTGTAGGATGTGTGGTCCTATATTCATGTCACATGCCACCTGGATCCCTTTTCTCTGTTCATTGAAAGGATATTATACTATATATTTCACATGATAAGAATCATGGTATGGTGAAAAGATCACTGTCTGTGGAGTTACAGAGCCTGGGTTCAAATATTGTCTCTATCATTTGTGTGACCTTGGGCATGTCACTTGACCCTGTATCTCATTTTCCTCATTTGTAAAATGATGAGGTTGGACCAGATGGTTTTTGGGGTCTCTTGAAACTCTTGCTTTATAATCCTATGAATCCATTCTTTAGGGTCTGTTCCATGTGGAAAAGGTGGTTCCTAAAATAACAAAAAATTTATTAAAATGGGGGAGCTGATGGAGAGCCTCAAATTTCCTTATATTTCACAAGAAACTGTCTGTATCTAATAAGACACTCAGCATCACAGAAATAGATGACATAATTTTATATATTATAGATTTAACTGATCAAGTTTATTGATAAATCATCTGAATAAATTAGATTCTCCATACACTCATTTGTTGAAGCACTTAAAATTTCCTTTGTGGCATATAAGAAATTCATTAACAAACAAGATTGCTTTGTATGTTTCCAGAATTGTTTGTCTAATCCTCTTAAGCCCATTGAACTACTAGGCAGCAGAGCTGACTGTTTGATCAGTTTCAATTAGCATGATCATTTATTACACTTAGGAAGCAGTTACCTCTTAGCTATGAAAAGATGGAAATCTGGAGATGTTTCTTAAGGTCGCCGTCTTTTAAAATTTTGATTTCCAAATTACTAGAAAAGAGCTTCCTATGAGAAAGTAACTAGAATTCAGGGAACCTTTAAGTCTCAGGTTATGAAATATTTAATTGATTTCTCTGCTTTCAAATCCTCCCCTTTACAATGCCAAATTGATTTCCCTAAAATATACATCTGACCATGTCACTCCCCTTCAAAAATAGCTTCAGTGACTCCCTAGTGTCTCTAAATAAGATATAGAATCCCCAACTTGGCATTTAAAGCCATCCTAAATCTGCCTTCTCCCTATCCTTTATGGATTCATTTCATGATACTCTCCTGTATCAATAATGCAATATTCACAACACCCATGGTGGTTATGAATATGCTGTTATAGTTGTGAATCACAAAATGTAGCAAACTCTCCACATGGAGGGCAGAACCAAGGTCTTTATTTAGAAACCAAAACACCGAGTCCCAAAACCAGAAGGACAAGTCCAAGAACCAGAAAGCCAAAATCATTATAGTAGTGGTCACAAAGTTGATACACATGGTTAATGCAGTGAACACCCACATTCTCAAGTCTTCACGAATAGAACAGGCTCCCTCAAGCAGGGATCCCTCTCAGACTCACGATAGTTCCTCAGCCTGGTCCTTGGAAGTTCTCAGTAAAAGCTGCAGAAGGAGGATCTCAGCAAAAGGTGCAGTCTCCAGATGGTGACTGAAAGAAAATCTGATGGTCCTGCTGGTTCTCTTCCTTATATACAAGATAGTTCCTCCCTGTTCTGCCCCTTTCTGTTAAGGTGTTAACTACTCCCAAGGAGTTAACTTGAAGTAAGGAGCTAAGTGCCTTTACTAGGTGCCAATAGAAAGGGGCATGGAAGATCTTCTGATTTCATTAACATTACATCTGTCTCCATGTTCCAGTCAGACTGACTTCCTAGCTATTCCTTCCTGTGCACCATTCCATTTCCAAATTCCTTCCTCTTCTCAACCTCTTGGAATCCTTAGGTAGCTCTTCCTAAATGAAACCTTTTACTGATTTTTGCCTTCTCCCCCAATTTTTTACTTCTTGTAATTAATTTATTATTTTATGTATTTACTGTTTCTACTTCTGTGTAAGCTTTCTATCTCCTCCACTCCTCTCAAGAGAAAGTAATAGCCTAAGGTTAGTAACTTTTCATGTACATTCCCAGAACCTGGCACAGAGCCCTCAAATATCGTAGGTGCGTAATAAATGTTTGTTGGATTGAATCCACACAGTTAATCTATAAGCATTTATTAAGTGCCCAGTACTAGCCAAGGTATTGTACAGGGAATACAGACTTGAAAAATAAACAAAATCATGCAAATAAGTCCTTGCCTGCAGTCACCTTAATCATTCATTTGGGGGAGCATAATATGAAAAATTCTATTGAATTTCTTTGAATTAGATTTAGCATGATACTTTTCCTCCTTGCAGTGTTAGTCCTTCAACTTTGGTTGTTGTTGAGTTGTTTCAGTAACATCTGACTCTTCGTGACTCCATTCGGGTTTTCTCAGCAAATATACTAGAGTAGTTTTCCATTTTCTTCTCCAGATCATCTTCTAACTGAAGAGACTGAGGCCTGTACAGGGTTAAGTGACTTACCGGGTGTCACACAGGTACTAAATGTCTGAGGCCAGACTCGAACTCATTAAGATGTCTTCCTGATTCCAACCCCAGTACACTATTCCCTGTGCCACCTAGCCGCCCTGCTCCTTAATTATCACTATACTTTTTCAAAACTCTGCCTGTATTTCATAATACCCTCCCTCATGTACCATGTTCTAGTCACACTGACTTCCTAGGTAGTCTTTTTCTATATAACATTCAGTTTCCAAATTCCTTCCTCTTTGCTGCTTCTGAGAAAGTAGAGAAGGTTGTGAAGGCCTTTCTGCCGTCTGTTTTTGTAAATGCTTGGTTTTCTAATTTGATAAAAAGTATCTTCAACTTCTGGTCAAACATTGTTTTGCTTTCAGTAGGTGGAATTAAACCCAAATGTATATATTCATACACCTTTGGCGTGAGGTTATTATTGTACCTGGCAATCATATCACATTCTGACGTGGGAGGAATATGAGTCATTATAGAATCTATATATGGGAAATGATTTCAATGTGCTATAATTAGGTTTGTCAGATTAGGAAAACTTTATGTTTGTTTTGTTCCAAGCTTCTCCAAGGGTTTTGTGAACCCACATCCAGGAAACCATTATTTTATACCATCTATTCCTGCTATTCATCATAATATCTACTCCTTTGAAACCTTTGGTTTGTTAGAATATGAATTCATATAAATTCCCCTCATCTCATATCTAGATGTCGTTACCATTGGTAGGAACCTTAGAAATCTTTAATACAAATTTCTTATTTTTAACAAATGAAGAAATGGAGGGATGGAGAGATTGACCTACATTCATTTGCAAGATCTCATATCATAAAGTTTGGGGGCTCAAAGACCCCTTTGGTATTGTGACTTATACCTTGGACATGATGGACACTTAATAACTGCCTGTGAAATTAAATCGAGTTGTCTATTCTGACTGTCTCTCCTTTAAGATGAAGAAACCAGGTCCAGATAGATAAAGGGGGTGTGGCCGATGGTCCCTGCTAATGTTAGAGGCAGAATTCACGGGCAGGTCCTTTTCTGCTACTTGTTGCTGTCCATGGTGGATTGGTCCAGTAGTGGGAGGGGATCTGCCATTTCTTTTTTTTTTTTTAGGTCTTTTTTAATTTTTTAAGCTTTTGTTTATTTTTAGTTTACATCATTCATTTCCATGAGATTTTGGTTTACAAATTTTTCCCTGTCTTTCCCCTACCCACACCCCCCAAACAGCAGTCCCACTGTATACCCCCTCACCCAATCAGCTCTCTCCTATATCCTCCCCCATCACCTTTCTGACTTTCTGGTAGGGCAAGATGGATCTCCCTACCCAAGTACCTGTATATTTCCCTTTTTCCTATTCCACCCCTACTTGTTCTATTCTCTACTTTGTCCCTGTCCCTTTACAAAAGTGTATGTTTCTAACAATGCCCCCCCAACCTGCCCTTTCCTCCATCCTCCCCATTCTTATCCCCTTTCCCCCTACTGTCGTGTAGGCCAACATGCCCAATTTAGAGTGTATGTCATTCCTTCCCTAAGCCACCTTCAATGAGAGTAAGGTTGACCCATTCCCTTTTGCTTTCCTATTCTTCCCCTCCATTGTAACAATTATCCCTTGCCTCTTCTATATGAGAGAATTAACCCCATTCTTTCTCTCCCTGTCTCCTTTCATACTGTTCCTCTCCCACCTCTCAATTTCACTTTTTAAAATATTATCCCATCCTATTCAATTGGGATCTGCTTTTTCTAAGTGACTTTGTCCATTGCCCCATTTATGTTGTCTCTCTACATTAGAATTTAAATTCTTTGAAGGCTGGGACAATTTTTGTCTTTCTTTGAATCCACAGCCCTTAACCTGGAACACTCTGAATTTAACCAATGCTTCTTGATTGATTGTGTTTGCATGTCTCTCTCATGTAAACATAATCAATCAAGATGCATTTATTCAATGTGTTTTGGGTTTTGCATGCACTTTTATGTTTCTAGGTAGCCAAAAAAGTGCTTGGATAATTCTTAATTGACTTGATGTTGAATAGATAACAGGTAAGAATCAATCAATCAGTGAACATTTATTAAGCACCTACTTTGTGCCAAGTGCTGGAGTTTTGGCATATTTTTGGTATATCAGTATTTGGTATATCAGAATTTTGATGTATTTTTTGCTCTAAAAGAAAACTAATACCAGATTGAAGATCTGGGTTTAGTTTACCTAGCATTGTTTATAGGATTATAGTTCATAGGTTCTCACAGTACAGCTTTGGATCAACAATGGGGAAAAAACAGCATGAGTCAGTAGAATGATTAATATAGTCTTCCCTTAGTGAGGACACTCTCTGGGTTGGAAATTGATTCTCAGCTAGCCCTAGATGGGTCTGATTTGTGGTTATTGTTCTAACCTTAGGATCTGGGATACTTGTGATGATGAAGGGTGCAAAGAGAAACTAAAAAGTCTGGTTCTTAGTATGTTTGCATGTAGGATCAGGATGAATTAACTGAATTCAGCAAACATTAAGTGCCCGCTATGTTAAACACTATACATCTTCTGGAGGATGCAAAGATGAACTTACTAAAACCTCTGCAAACTCAAATGTTTTCCTTGTATTTGTTATTTTATTCCACTATATATTTTCCCCTGGAGAGCATAGTAGCAAGGAATGGTTCTATGATATTTTATGGGATTTAGGCAAGAAAGAAGAGTCCTCACTTTATCCTTCATTTCAGACTAAACTGGGCTCAGGAGAGAAATCCAGAGAATGTGGTTGGAAGGACATATCAATGAGCCAAAGAAGGAGGTTATGAGGCATAGGAACTATATGGCAACTTTCATAGATCAGGCACACATAATTATGACTTAAAATCCTCACTGGGCAGAATCTGCAAGGGGTTGCAGATAACTCTTCCTCCCTTCTCTGTGGGGCAATATGTTATTGAAAAGTCCAGAGAAGTCAAATTGCTCCACAAACCAATCAATATCACTCAGATGTGGGTGAAGGTTGGGAGAATAGTCCAGCCCTCAAGCAACATTCTGTTCCTGTCCTACTGATTTCTGGGTATAATGACATGTAAACCTTGCTAGACTGATGAGAACATGTTTTGTTTTTTAAAATGTCTTTTGTATGAAATGAGCTCATAAGTGCATGGAGAGATGTGCCTTATGGAATCTTTTTGATGAACAGTTAGTAGGACACAGTGTTTCAAAAGTAATTCCAGTTTTTAACCTAGTAATGCTATTATTGAGAACATGTCCCAGAGGGTATTATCAGAAAAAAAATGCTAAAAAATATAGCATTCTTTGTTTTGAAAAAAATTAGAAACAATCAGAATGTCCGTGCTTTGGGAAATAAATGAATACATTTTTGTATCAATGTAATATATAAAATTAATATAATACATTATTATGTTATAGTTATTATACATAATATACAATGACATGTTAATACATAATATATAATTGAGCTGGAGAAGTAGGAGGAAAATAAACATCTGGGAAGGTCTTTGGAAAATAATGAGAAGTGAAGAAAATAGCATGAGAAACAAGAGAACATCCTCTACTGAAAAAGCATTTTCTGAACTGTCTCCTCTGTGTCACTGACAGTGGGTGCTGGATGGTGGGGAGAAAAGACCAAAAAAGCTAAATAGTCCTGACCCTTCAGGAGCTGATGTTGTAGCACTGGGTAGGATGCCCAGAAATGAATAAATGCAGGGCAGCCTGGTGGTTCAGGGAATAGAGCACCAGCCATGGAGTCAGGAGGACCTGAGTTCAAATGTGACTTCAGACACTTAACATTTACTAGCTGTGTATCCTTGGGCAAGTCACTTAACCCCAATTGCCCTGCCTTTCCCCCTCAAAAAAAAAAGGCAAAAACAAAGCAAAAAAAAATGAAATGAATAAATGCAAAATATATACAAAGGAAATTCACGCTGCCATCTACACCACATCTTGACTCGGCTCCTCCCCCCCCCCCAAAATTTGGACTAGTTTCTGGGGGAGAATACTCCAAGTTAGGATAAGCTTCCTGTAGAATGAAGCTTTTAAAAGGCTTGAAGGGGGTAGGAATTCCAAGAAGCTCAACTGAAGAAGAATGTTCTGGACATGGGATCCAGAGACAGTGCAGAGGCTATGTGCAACAACTACAATGGTAATATAAAAGGGAAAATGTGTATATGTATGTAGAGAGATGAAAGGACAAGGCAGCTAGATGACACATTGAATGGAAGCAATGGACTTAGAATTAGGAAAACCTGAGTTCTAATCCCAACTCAGATGCTTACTAACCCTGAGACTCTAAACAAATTACTTCACCTCTGTCTGCTGAGTCTCTTCATTTGTATATGCCTACATGTATGTGTACATATAGCTATAACTTGAAAGTTAAATGATACAATAGTGACACGAACATTTTATATGATGAAATAAATATTTTATGTGATGAAATTCATGTATTCAAATGTCAATAGTTGTATATTTGATTTTGTTGAAGTTCATAATAGATCGTTAAGAACACCTTTATACTGGGAACTCTAGAGACTCTGGAGGCAGCTAGGTGGTCCAGTGAATTTAGTACTTGGTCAGATCTGTTGATTTCATTACCCAAAGCATGGTGTCTTTGATATAGTATGGAAGTATGTTTCTTAATGTTTTTCATCCTACATCACAATTTAATGCAAACTTGCTGATTTCACCTTTAAAAACCATATTAATCTAGGTCCCAGGAGTTTGAAATCTAAGGCAGTTTAAACGTTTTGGACTGAATTTTATCTTTTCCTTATTTTGGGTTGGTGTCAGGGGTGAGAAGACCTAGCTCTGCAAATGAATGTCATAAAGAAGGAAAATGCTTAGCCTACTTAAGAGTAAATGGGAACATGCTGTTTTCAGGCATTGAAAAAACTACTTTAGCAACTTCACTTGGACATAAGCAATGAACATGCTAATTTTTATTATCTAGTAAAGATCTATCTAGTAAAGAAAAATGATTCTTTAAGGCTTTTGAACTAGTTTCTCTTTTGTTACTGTCAGATACGTTATTATTTTTAGTATAATGAAAATTTTTTTTAAAAAACTTTATTTTTTACTGTTAAATTGATCTCTCCCCATTCATCCCACTTTTTCATTTATTTATTCATTCAACAAAATTTATGTGCTAAATGCTAGAGATACAAAAAGGGGCAAAAGATAGTCCTTGCCTTCAAAGAGTTTATATTCTAAGGGGAGGGACAGCATACAAACAACTTATGTACAAGATAAATAGAAAATAATTAAAAGTAGGAAAGCACTGGAATTAAGAGGGGTTGAGGAAGATTTCCTGTAGAAGGTGGGATTTACATTTTTGTTGTTGTTCAGCTGTTTCAGTCATTTTAGTTGCGTCTGACTCCTTATGACCTCATTTGGGGTTTTCTTGGCAAACATGCTAGAGTGGTTTGCCATTTCCTTCTCCAATTCATTTTACAGATGAGAAAACTGAGACAAACAGGGTTAAGTGACTTACCCAGGGTTACATGACTACTATGTGTCTGAGGCCCAATTTGAACTCACAAAAAAGAGTCTTCCTATTTCCAAACCCAGTGCTCTATCCACTGTGCCACCAAAAATCTGCTTTAAAGAGGCTATTATCTGGCTAAGGAGAGATAGCGTGTCCATATTTAGGTTTGCAGAATAGATACATGTTAATTTGGGGGAGAAGGCACAAGTAGATGAAAGTATCAATAAAGGTTTAATGAAGAAAGTAACCTTTTATCTAAGTGTTGAAGGAAATTAGGGATTCGAGGGATGGAGGTAAGGAGGGACTTCTAGGCATGGATCAATAATAGGCCATTTTGTCTGGACTTGTTTGGGATAAAGGGGAGTAATATGTAACAAAGCCCAAAAGGTAGATTAGACTATGTTGTGAATGACTTTAAAATATTTGATCTTAAATGTATAGGGAAAATCACTTTGGCAGCTGTTTAGGGGATTACACATATTTAAAATAAATATTTTCGGGAACTAAAGGAACATTTTATCAAGTGAGCTCAAAAGTAATTTACTTATCTATATTTAGGGGATAGACTTGAGATGGGGAAACCAATTAGGAGACTATTGCAATAGTTCCAGTGAGAGGCAATAAATAGGGAGTAATTTGGATTGTGACTGTGAGCTGGAGAGAAAGGGTCAAATGTATAGGATTTTATGAAGGTAGAAATGGTAAGGTTTGGCAACTGATTGGCATGTTGTGGTAAGGGAAAATGAGGAATTGATGATGACACCAAGGTTGCAGATCTGAGGGACTAACTTCGATGGTGCCATTAACAGAAATAAGGAAATTTGGACAGTGGCTGACTTTGCTAATGAGTTGTTGAAATTGGGATGCCTGTGGAGTTTCTAATTTATCATGTCCAATAGGCAGCTTGTGGTGAATGACAGGAGGGAGACCAAGGATGGGCATATAGATTAGAGAGCTGTCAGCATAGAAATGAAATCGTAATTAGTCCTTCAGAGGTGATGAGGTCACCAAGTATGTATAGAGAGGAGAAAATATTCAGGAAGAGATTGTGGTCATCCATTTCAGATGTTTCCAAGGGATCAAGAAGAATAAGGATTGAAAAAAGGCCATCAACTGTAGCAATTGAGATAATTTTATAAAGATCAGTTTCAGTTGAATAATGCCCACTTAACTGAATTCTGAAACCGGATTGCAAAGGGTTGAGAAGAGAGTGAAGTGAGAGGAATTAGATCCCAAGATCATTTTTAAAAATGACCTGTTGTGTAGCCATGTCTCTAGGAGAATCCAACAAATTCATGGCAGTGTTAATTTGAATAGGAGTCTAGAAGATGGATTAGAATTCCATAGACAACAAGGGTCCTTGAGGTCATTTTTGGAGTAAGGAGAACCATGAATCCAAGATCCAGAACTGGCAGAACATAATGTGTGTTTGGGAGAAAAGAGTAGTTCAGTTCATTTGGAGGATATTATAAAATCAGGCAAGGTTAGAGAAGAAATTGTCAGATTGTTGAGGGCCTTGAACCCTAGTCATCTGAATTTTTGGGTCAGAAATCACAATGTTATCGATTTAGATTTAAAGATGACCTCAATCCCATCCTCTTAATTTACAAAGGAGGAAACTGAGGTCATAGAAGGGAAGTAATATCCTAAAAAAAATGTACTCCTTTACAAGGCTTTTCCAGGGTTATAAGACTTTTGTAGGTTTTAATGCTCAGCCCTTTGGCTTCAATTTTGTCTTCAAGTAAGGGATTTTCACAAAGATGTGAAATAAATATTTTCAGAAACTAAAGACACATTTTATCAAGTGAGCTCAAAAGTCATTTACTTATTTGATTATATAAATGATTATTGACCTGATTTATATGCAAAGGAACAAATCATTAGTATAAATAAGCGACTTTTTGAAAGGATAGTTTGATAGAGTGTTAGTTGATTAAGACAATAAGGGAATGGAATTACATTGAAATACTTTAGCTGGGAATTATTAACATCTTTTCCAATTCTAGTTTACCTCAGTTGATATTATTGGCACTTTCCTTTAAAACTGGAATGATTTAAAAAAAACACTATTAGCAGAACTAAGAAAAAATTAAGTTAATTGCATAAAAATATTTACTGACTACCCTGTCAATTGTATTTTCCTTGCTAATGGAGCATGAGAGGCAGGGTGAGCGTTATGGATAGCCAGTTCTGCAGTCAGAAAGACATAGGTCTTGTTTGGGGACATATTAACTGCTCAATCTTGGGCAAATCATTTAACCTCTCAGGATCCCAGGCTCAAAAAAACAAACTATGAGCTATAGAAAAGTTGCTGATCCTTATGCTGATGAACTTACAAGTTAAGCCAGCTTTTTTTTTTTTAAAGGAAAATAGTTGTGGTATGATTTTTAAAATTCTATAAGCTCTTGAAAATCTTTTCTTTAGGTAGGTGGAGTATTTAGGGAGATGGCAACTTTTTGTGAGATGATTGTTTTCATAGTGGGCTTTTGTGCGTCTTGTAATTGAAGTTTTGGTCCTTCTTTTTAAAGTAAGTTTGTTTTGCTCTAATAAAAAAATTAAATTTTTATCTCCCTCCTACAGGAAATGTTTCCTAATGCCTCTTAATTTTAGTGCCTTCCCTTTGTTAATTATTTCCTATTTATTCTGTACATAATGTACTTGCATATGTATATGCACATATATGTATAACTATTTATTTGTTTGTTGTTGCCCCAATTTCTTGAGGGCAGGGTCTCTCTTTTGCCTTTTTTTTGGTATCCCCTGTATTTGGCACATAGCAGGAACTTAATAAATGTTGATTGAATGACTGATTTCCATCCCAGCTTTTACCTCTTCAGATCTTCCCCCTGCTAGTTACCCTGCTGTATATGTCTAGAGACTATATTGACAGATATGTGACCTGGCTAATTTTCTACTAGACATCAGTTGTTTCCTTACTCTTTTTTTGTTGCTTTGTGATTTCATCAGTGTAGGGAACTCCTAGTATACTAATACTGCCTCAAGCCTAAAGAAAAACAAGGTGTCACTGTCACATTTATCCAGCAAGGGAGTTAACATTTGAATTGCCTATCTACCTGAATTTCCTCTACATGAGTTAACCAACCTTGCTGCTTTCTCTCTGGAACATGCCAGAGATGGCCATTTCCTATGCTGCAACAGTATACCCACTGACAGGGTAAGGAGTGTGCAAGCATCCAGCCTATTCTGTCCTTTGCTCTACCTTCCTGGACAGCAGCCCCAAAGGTGCTTTAATTAACCTCTCCCTCATTATCTAAATCTCAGTAGGGAATATTGCAGGATATATGAAATTATGAAATCTAGTACCTTAAAGCTCCCACCTCATAGTTGGCTCCACTTTCCCAGTTTTTTTTTCCATTATATTCATAGGTTTAATAGATTTGACATGCCATGACCCCATCATTTATTGTAATACAGTAAAGAAAAAAGGTAAATCAGTCAACTACTTCTATTGGGGAGATAGTTGCTATCATGGTCTCTGGTCAAAAGAGCCACTGTCTCTTCTCTGGAGTTCAAACGGCTCTTAGAAAATGACAGTATCTTAATGGCAATAAGAAAATAAAACACGAAGACAGAAGAGGCTACCAAAGATATAGCATCCTTTTAACTTCCTTTGTGACGTCTGCTCTAGCCTTCAGGTGAAGATTATCAGAAATTGTTCTGCCCATCTCTTCATGAATTATCTTTTCCACCCTAGAGGAAAACAGCTCAGAGAGATCATAGGGCAAGTAGGCCACACACCTATTACCAGACAATGGCAAGATATTATGAAAATATCACTTTAGGAGAAGCTTGAAAATAGTCCAGCTTTTTCTCCTCTATTTTCCATACTGTCCTGGAATGAGACCTCTCAGACTGAAGCAGGAAAGAAGGCAGGAAGGAAATATGAATTTAGTAAGCACCTATGTGCTAGGCACTACTATTAAGTGTCTTACAATATTCCTCAGTTGAAGAAACCAAAGATTAAGTGACTTGCCCCCAGTCACAGAACTAGTAAGTGTCACAGGTAAGTTTTCAATCTCGAATCCTTGATTCCAGAGCCAACTTTCTTTCCTTACATACTGCCTCTAAAGCATTATTTTAAAACCTTTGTTTAGGGTCTATTTCAGCCTTTTAAATGTACCTTTTCTCTTATTTAATTTGTGTGTGTATGTGTGAAGCAGTTGGGGGGTTAAATGACTTGCCCAGGGTCAAGCCATCTAGCAAGTGTCAGAGGCTGGATTTGAACTCAGGTCCTCCTGTCTCTAGGATGGTTCTCTATCCACTGTGCCATCTGGTTGCCCCCATTCCCTTATTTTAGATGGGACTAAGTCAGCCTTCTGATTTAAAGAGTAACTAGATGGTCTGAAGACTGCATTTGTAGGAATACAAGTAAATGATGTGGTGAATGTGTTGACAAAGATGGTTATTGCTTATTCTGCTAAGGTATTCCAGTACAGAGCGGAAAAGGGCATGACTTTTGGAGTAAGACCTAGGTGTGAATACAGACTCTACTGCTTACTAAATTTGTGGCCCAAGTCATAGAACCTCTCTGGACCTCAGTTGGCCCAGAGGCTGGATTAGATGAATTCAAAGGTCTCTTTCAGCTTGAAAATTTATGATCCTATTCGTCTACTAAAAGTTTGAACTCTCAGTTATCACAGAGAATGCTTTTAAACATGATAACAAAATCCAGGGAAAGGAGCCATTGTGTGAACAGCATTTAAGTATTTTGTTATTCCTCAACCATCATCTCTCAGCTATGAAAAAGATCTATAAAAGCGCCGTGCTCACAAAAAAGAAGGGTCATTAAAGTAGAGTGAGACTGAATG
>JAQQSW010002774.1:0-14861 GCA_028646575.1 Pseudocheirus occidentalis
CTCAAGCAGGTTCAGAGCCGGCTACAGCTGAAGGCCTGAGGCAGAGCTGTTGTTTGTTGATTGGGCAAGTGGTGCTAAATTGGCTTTTCTTGGTAGGTCTTGCTGGCTCCACCCTACTGGGCTTAGATTCCTTATTATCATTTTCTACCTGCCCTCCTCAACCCTGCCCCTGCCTGGGGCCGCTTCCCCTGATTCAAGTTTTTACTTTGATTAGAACATTTAATTCCGGACTTTTCTTGGTCTGGGAGGGATTTAGAGGAGCTACTAAACTTTATTCCTCCATCTTGGCTTCTGGCAGTATGGGTACATAAGTTTAAACATCCAGATTGCCCCCACAGAACTTGCTGCTGCTGCAATGGGCCCCGAGATTTTTTCCTACCCGGTTAGATGAATCTCCGTCCTCTGGTGAGCTGGCTGGAAATCTCTCAGGCTGGGTGAGTCTGCTGGATCTCTGGCTGGAGCTTTTTCTCTCAGTCCGCTTTTCTCTGCTCTCTGCTCCATGCTGGTGTGGCTTCCTTGAGTTCAGCGTTCTTCTTACCCCAACCTAAGTAGGCACTTTCCTGGGCTGGGAATCCACCTCGCTCAGTCTCTTCGTGGGTTCTGTGGGTTCTGTTGCTCTTGAATTCGTTCAGATTCACTTTTTAAAAAATAATTTTCAAATGCCGTATTTTTTATTAGTAAAGAGTAGACAAGATAGCAACAGATTTGTGAATAGATACTTCTAAGCTTGTGTCAAGAATGCGTTATGATTAACCCTAGCTAAGTTTCAGATATCACTTAATGCCACTTTTATCTACTCACCCCCTGAGACTGCCTTAACCCATTTTTGGTCAGCTGACCATTTTATTTGGTTATAGCTCATTAGAACCTTGCCAGCCCAGAATGAGGGACATGATACTGCTTTTGATGAGTTACTATTAACCAATCAAAAATCATTTAGTAAGCTCTTACAAGAACTATGGGATGGGGAAACAAAGAAAGGTAGAGCCAACCCCTGCCCTCAAGGAGTTATTGCTCAAATGGGAGAGATAATATACAAGATACATACAGAGACAGGAAAGGCTGCTTGAAAATGGCAGCATTTGAACTGACACTTGCAGGAAGCTAGGAAAAACTGAAGAGAAGAGACGAGGAAAGAGCACTCCAGGAATGAGGGACAGCCAGTGCAAAGGCACAGAGGTCAGATCCGGGGTATTGTGTAAGGAGCAGCAAATAAGCCGCAGGAGCTGGGTTATGGGATGAGTGTAAGGGAATCACATGTAAGTAGGCTATTGGATTAGGAAGGAACTGGCTTATAAAGAGCTGTAAGTGCCAAGCAAACTTTATATTTGATCCTGGAAGTAAAAGGGAGTTACTCTATTTGTAGTTGTATAACACGGTCACCTAGTGGATAGAGTACTGAAGCTGCAGTCAGGAAGACTCACTGAGCTCAAATCCAGTATCAGACACTCACTAGCTGTGTCACCCTGGGCAAGTCACTTAACCCTATTTGCCTCAGTTTCCCCACCACTCCACTATCTTTGCCAAGAAAATACCAAAAGGGGTTACAAAGAATTGCACATGACTGAAAAACAACTAAACTACAAATGTGGTTGGACCTATACTTTAGGAAAATCACTTTGGTAGCTGAATAGAGGAGGGATTGGAGTGAGGAGAGATTAGAGGCAGGGAGACCAGTTAGAAGACTATTACAATAGTCTGGACAAGAGGCGATAAGAAGCTGAATTAGGGTTGTAACTGTGAGAAGGGGATAAATATGAGATGTTCTGCAGGTAGACAGAAAAGATTACATATTTGGGGTGAATAGGGATGAGTAAAGGTAAATAAAATACAAGGGTGACTGGGAAAATAGTGATGTCCTCCATAGTAATGGGGACACTCCGATTAAGGGAAAAATAATGAGTTCTGTTTTAGGTATGTTGTGTTTGAGATGCCTGTGTGATATCCAGATCAAGATGTACAAAAGGTAGTTGATGTTGGACTGAAGCTCAGGAGAGAGATATGTGCTCTGGGAATCATTTACAGAGAGATGAGAATAAAAACTATGGAAGCTGATATGAGGTAATATAGAAGGAAAAGCTCAGAGGACCTAGGACAGAGCCTTTGGGGATAACCTGTGGTTAGTGGGCCTGATGTGGAGAGAGAGCCTCTGAAGGAGACTGAGTGGGGAGTAGTGTTACAGAGGAGGAGAACTAGCAAAGAGAAGAGAAAAATATCTGAGAGAGTTGATTTACAATGGGGCTGCAGAGAGTTTAAGAAAGATGAGTATTGAGGAAAGGTCATTAGATTTGGCAATTAAGAGATCACTAGTGACTTTGGAGACAACATTCAGTTGCATGATAAGGTCAGAAGGCAGATTGCAGAGAGTTTAGAAGAGAGTGAAAAGAAAGGACATGGTGATGCTTAGTATAGATAATTTTCTCAAGGAGTTTAGCTGAGAAATAAAGGAGAAATATAAGATGTTAGAATAGTGGTTCTCAATCTTCCTAATGCCACGACCCTTTAATACAGTTCCTCATGTTGTGGTGACTGCCAACCATAAAATTACTTTTGTTGCTACTTCATAACTGTAATTTTGCTACTGTTATGAATCATAATGTAAATATCTGATATACAGGATGTATTTTCATATATATGTGACCCACAGGTTGAGAACCACTGTATGGTAGGCAGGCTAGTGAGAGTTTTTTAAGGATGTTTGTAGGCAGCAGGAAGGAGCCAGTAGATAGGGTGAAACTGAAGATAAGAATAGGAATGTCTTTTCTTTTTTTGTTTGCAGGAGAAGATAGGGGGGAAAGTGGGACCAAGAGTGCAGGCAGAGGGGTTGACAGCTTCTCAAGGAAAAGGGTCACCTCTTCATCTGAGACAGGAGAGTCAATAGAAGAGGATCTCAGATGAGGGGGATGGGTGAGAGGGAAGCTCTTAACAAATGGCCTTAATTATTTTGATGATGTTTTAAAGATTCCAAGCAGAAATGGTACATGGAGGGGGTGCCCTGGGACATTTGGAATAACCATTGTAGAGAATGGGATAGTGAATCAGTTAGGAGTAGAAGGATTGTCTTGTTTCAGTGATGTCTCAGTTGAGATTTGATAACATAAATTTGTAAGGGACAGTATGGTAGGAGCAACCCAGGCAAAATATAATAGGAGACAGCATGAAGTAGCTAGGTTTGAGATTGGGAAGGGATGACAAGTGATATCCTAGAAAAGAACTGAAGGGCAGAAGGTATAGAGTTCCTAGTGAGGGCAAAGAATGTGGTTAGAGGTCTCAAGGCATAGATAGGGAAAGGTTGAATGATAAAAGATTGTGAATAACTAAAGGTGTTGAATAAGTATCTATACTTTAATTCCATGAACAAAAGTATAGACAAAATAGCTCATATTTTTAAATGACTATTTCATGACATCAATCTGTAGAATCTTGCAGAATCCTTGTATCTTATCATTGGTTCTTGGCCACAGTCTGAGAATGACTGGTTTAAGCATCCTCAAAGATCGTCTCGTTCAACTCACTCATTTGACATGTGAGGAACAGATCTATTAAGATTAAATGATTTGCCAAATGCCAAATAGCAAAGTTTTCTTCTAGACCCATATCCAGTTCTTCAGGCTCCAAGTTCAGTCCACTTTCCACTAAGACAGTAATGTGAAATAGAAATAGAAATGGGGGCTGGTAAATCACATATGTGGTTCCCTGTAGACAGTATGTTGACTTAGTAAACCACATATTAAAGTTATTTATGTTCTATCATATTTTTATTTGTTTTCTTAAGTATTTTGCAATTACATTTTAATCTAGTCCCACACTCAGGAGTGTTGTGGCCTGGATGTGGCTATGGGCTATGTATTTAGCATATCTGCACTACGATATAACCATTAGGGAAGCTGCTGCGCTTAATCTTGCTCAAAATATGTTCTTATATGTCTGTCATTTATAGGAGTTACATATTTAAAGAAATACTCCATTTCTTTTGTTACCACCATGAAAAAAAGAACTATTTACACCATACTTTAGAGCAAAGAATCACAAGGTTTATTTTTCTGTCATCACATAATTATATTAATGAAACACACTTGTTTTTAACATCATGTAGGTATCATCAACTAATCATCTTGAAGACCAATAAGAGATTTCACTTGTTCCTTCTTTTTTGGAGCCCTCTTGTGACAGTACTCAAATAATTGTCTGAAACAGAGGAGACAATTCCAGATAGAAAACAAATGGCCAAGAATTTTTATTTTATTTTTAATGAATTAATTAATTTTTTGTTTTCAACATTCACTTCCATAAAATTTTGGGTTTTAAATTTCCTCCCCTCCTTCTCCTCTGCCCTCACCAAGACAGTATACAATCTGATATAGGCTCTACTTACACATTCATACTAAACATATTTTCAAATTAATTATGATGTAAAGAAAAGTTAAGACTAATGGGAAGAACCATGAGGAAGAAGAAACAACACAGAACAACAAAAGAAAAGGAGAGCAACGAGTATGCTTCCATCTGCATTCAGACTCCAAAGTTCTTTCTCTGAATGTGTATAGCATTTTCCATATTGAGTTTTTCAGGTGTTATCTTAGATCCTTGCGTTGCTAAGAAGAGCTAAGTCTATCAAAGTCAGTCATTACACAATGTGGTTATTGCACTGTACGATGTTCTGCTGGTTCTGCCCACTTCACTCAGCATCAGTTCATATAAGTCTTTGCAGCTTTTTCTGAAGTTTGCCTACACATAATTTCTCATAGCACAATAGTATTCCATTACATTCATATACCACAACTTGTTCAGCCATTCCCCTCAGATGGACATCCCCTCGGTTTCCAATTCTTTGCCACCACAAAAAGAGCTACTATAAATATTTTTTGTACATGTGGGTCATTTTCCCATTTTTATGATCTCCTTGGGATACAGACCTAGACTTGGTATTGCTGGATCAAAGGGTGTGCACAGTTTTATAACCCTTTGGACATAGTTTCAAATTACTCTCCGAAATGGCAACCAAGAAATTTTAAACCAAGAAAATTCCAGCAGTCAGTAAAAGACAACACTGATTGTAAACAATTCCATGAATCCCCCCCCCCACTCAGAAATGTACTTAACAATCTTTCAATTGTGGAAAACATGCAAATCGAGTCATCATTCTTCGAGTTCAAATGGCACAGCCCACAGTAGTTGTTATGAGCCAAAATAATTTCAGAATAGCTCTTTCTTTTTTTTTGTTGTTGTGAAAAATCAACAAGTAAGTCAACAACTTTGGATTTTATTAGTTTCCTAAGTCTCCAGTACAGTGTTGCTCTCTCATACTTGCTGAAAAACGAACAAACGAAATGTGAAGCACTTTCTATGTGACAAACATCTTGCTAAGCACTGGGAATACAAATACAAAAGCAAAGACAGGTTCTACCCTCAGGAGGTTACGTTCTAGTAGGCAGAGATATTACCCCCCACATGCATCTACATGACTCTCTGCTGGACCTGAAATTAGGAAGACTTGAATTCAAATCCAGCCTCAGACACTTACTAGCTGTGTGACCCTGGGCAAGTCACTTAACCCTGTTTGCCTCAGTTTCTTCATCTGTAAAATGAGCTAGAGAAGGAAATGGCAAACCACTCCAAGAAAACCCCAACTAGACTCTCAAGGAGTTAAACACAACTGAAACAAGCAAACAACAACAAATACACCCCAAGGTAGAAAAGGAGGAATATTTTGTTATAGAAAGTTACAGGAATTGTCAGGGGAACCATAGGGAAACAGATTAGCACACATTTTGTAGAAGCAATGGCAATTGATTTGATTCTTTTTATGTTTATTGAATTAGAAAATCGAGAAGGGGGAGTGCATGCTTCTCACAGAGCAGATGGTGGCTGGTGAAGTTCTAGGAGCAGCAGGAAACATAGCTCTAGCCCTAACCTAGGTGTAGCGGGAAAGCTCATATCCAGTTTGATAGACTTTGGTAGACTTAGCTCTTCTCAGCAATGCAAGGATCTAAGACAACCCCTGAAAAACTCAGTATGGAAAGTGCTATACACATCCAGAGAAAGAACTTTGGAGTCTGAATGCAGATGGAATTTACAATAATGAAAAGTAATGAGGCAACCACTAGTCAAAACAGTGGGACCTCAGGGTGGGAATTCTGGGAAAGACAGGATCAAATCCTTCCAGGGCTCGTTTTTATGGGCATTGTACCTGGGGTTAGGAGAAATCTAAGGAGTCAAGTAAGGCATATCTAGAACCCAGGCTTCAATGTAGTAGGCAGACAGAAGTAACTATCAGTTAAGACAGGGCCCCACGATGGGCATTCTGGGTATAAAAGGACTGATTTCTCCAGGGCTTGGTTATACCTATGATAACAAGTCCAGGTATTATGAGAGTGAAAGAAAATCTAGAGAGGAAATCTATAAAGTGATTTCATGTGGGTTTATGATTAATTTTTTGACTATCTTTAACAAAACCAAACCACTTTCTGGGCTTCCAGATAAGATGATGACATGAGAGTTTTTATAGGAACTTAGTTTTCCCACCAATACCTCAGCAAAGAGCTAAGAGGGTATCATGTGAATTAGTGATCAAGAACACACACACACACACACAAATGCACACACACAAAATGCCATGCACAAGCAGAATTCCCAAAAGAATGCTACTGTGAACAGCTTTTAAGGCTCAGCTTACACAGTATTGTGAACACTCCATTTCTTCCATTACAAATCAAGACAAACATTTACAACAAATCACAATATTCACAATCTTACATCTTATCACAGAAAATCACAATATAATGTCCACAACAGCTTAACATTAGAATGACCACACAGTTTTCACTACAGTGGCCACAATATTTAGAACAAAGTACAAAAGAATTATCATCTGGTTTCCCTAAGGGGGAAACCCTCATTATTTAATCATTCAATCAATTCACAATACAATAATCAATCTTCCACTCATGGGGCAACCATTAATTTAATCAGTCACTAATCTAGATTCACAATTACTAGTGTCATTAATCACTAAGTACAGTCATTAGAAAATTACACAAACGTCCACCCCTCAGTGTCTTCAATTTCATCACATGTCCAAGGAAAGGCCTTTTCTTCTTCTTGACTTAGGGTGATCTCTCTGATTTCCTGGGTCCCCTTCCATGGTCCCAGCTCCTACCTGAATCCACCAAACAGGCGCCTGGATTCAGAAGCAAACAGCTGCCAAGTTTTTGTCCAGTCCTCCAGGTGGTCCCTTGTACACGCTGAAGTTCACAGGGTCTGGCACATCTCAAAAGCTTCACCACTTCTATTGCTGTGAGCTCAAGGATCAATGAAGCCACAAACAAAGTCTTATCCTGGTCATGCTTCTTCAGTCCTCCAGCAGTTCAGCTGGCCTTAGGACCCAGGAGAAATCTCACCTTCCAGGCAGCCTTCCAGGAGGCCTGTACCAGATTCCTGTCTCATGGAAGACTCTGACTCAGTCCTCAGTCCAGCAGGCCCAGCTCCCAGATGCTGGGACAATCCTGTTTCCTCCACTAGCCACCAGGAGGAACATTCCTGATTCTGTCTCACTGTCTCTAGAACTCTTCTTATATACACACACTGGCCTCCTATCTCAGCCGACCCCCTCCTGCCACACAGAGCTCACACCTTCCTTATTTAGCCTTAAGTTACTAAGGGCTAAGTATCTGCTAAATTGATTACTGTTACAACACATCAGAAAGTTCTTTCATCCAGCTTGGGACTAGACAAGAAGATGGATGTTCTAGCTGGAAGTACACCCAGGCAGACTGAATGGGGCCTGAAACTTGTATGACTTTGGAATGTTGGGACATTTATAACAATAAAGGGGGACAGGGCAGCTCCCATAAGTCACTATAGAGGGAAACAAAGCTTGATCCTCTCCAAGAACCCTGAAATCAGTGTTCCTCTCTGACCTGCATTAGGTAGACAGGGCCAGCCCAATACCCAGGTAACCTACATGTGTCAGGAGACCTTGCATGAGAGGTCTGAGGCTAGTTTGATCTCTGCCATAAAATTGGGGCCTGCCAGGGCCATAGCAGGGAATAGAGCCACCTTCTGCTTGAGGAATGTACAAGGAGAAGGAAAAAGAGATGGGGACATCCTGTTGGTAGTTATCATTTCTGATGTAGGAAATTTCTGCTGCCTATCAGCTCCAAAGGAGGAACCTAAGAGATCATGATCTCTGACACTCAAAAGTCTGCTTCCAAGGCTAGGACTGGTAACCAAAGGGATGCTTTTTGCTCATGTCTGCTCATGGAAAGATGCATGAAACAGAAGAATCAGTTCAGTTCCAGGTTTCTCCAGGCCAGTTCATGTGCTCTAGAGACCTTGTTCAGTTAGGTCCCCACTCCAACACCCTTCATGTTCCTCTCATTGGGATTTCCATCTAGAAAGTTATAGATCATAAATCTGGAACAAGCATCAAAGCTGTCTCTTCTTTTAAACTGATTTATCCTGCTCCTTCCCATTTCCCCCCAGCTTTGGTAAATCAGTTGGGCTACATTTGGCACTTCTGTAAATTTCCCAACTCTAAAACGATCTCCATGTTCCTGTGGAGACTCAAGCAATTGAAACTCTAAGTGCCTCCCCCGGTGTAAGAAATACCAAATTAAAAAGTCCCAAGGAGTCCATCTATCACAGTTCCCAGACAAATCCCAAATTAGCAGTATTCAGAGGGTGCCTGGAAGTTAGGCAACCACTTAGGTAACCATTGTCATAGTTCAGACAAGAGATGATAAAAACATGAACTACACTGATTGTGATGTAGGTAGTGAGAAGGGAATGGATACAACAGATACTATGAAGGCAGAATCAATAAGACTTGTCAACTTTTTAGAGATGTGGGCTGAGGAAAAATGAGTTGTTAGGACCATAAATATACAACTGGCAATTTCTTCAGAAGCAATGTAGTCCAACCATTTCATTTTAGAAATGATGAAACTGAGGCCCAGGAAGGTTGATTGTCCTTTGTTACACAGCTGGTAGTAAATATTAGAGAGAGAATTTGAAACTGGGTCTCAGATTCTTTGATGCTAGTGTTTGAGCTCTTTCCCTTCTATCAGCCTAATTAATAAATTGGTTTTTAATACCCCAAAACTTTGTCTCGCAAGATTTTATTTGCCACAACGATGGGGGTGCTTGGGTGCTTCTACTTGGACCCCAATTCCAATATCACATTTCTCCCTAGCCGCAAAACACTATCTCTGACAGTCTTCTCCCAGCCCAAGGACACTATGCCTCATGAGTGGGCTCCAGTAAGACAAGCTACCTTTCCCCATAACAAGAACAAGCTGCCCTCTCTGTAGAATTTTCCTTGTAAAAACAGGACTATCTTGGGCCCACAGAATTGTCATGTATTGATTCCCACAGTTATTGTATATAATCCAGAGATCAGGTTACAGACATCAACTCCCAAAGCTCTCTTCCTACAGACATAACAGACCAAAAATACACCCCTTAGAAACTCTGTCTTCTGGTGTCCAGTAGAGAATAATGCTTGTGAGCAAGGTTGGAAGTTATCACCTAATTAGCATATCTACCAGATAATCCACTACTTTTCCTATATAAGTTTTAGCATCATTCCTGTTAGGCTGCAGGTTCCCTAAGGAGCTTTGCCTGCCATATTGGCATTACAGTAAACCTTTGCCTGGGTCAATGGTACTTCAGTCTTGAAGAGTCCCTGAATCCCTCCTCTAACTCTATCAACATTACCCAAGAAGGGTTCCTGGTTCCCTGCAGCCACAAGTATCAGCTCTTTTTGCCTCAGAGCTGCAAGCAGGACTTTTGCTCCCTTGAGAGTGGCTCCCAGCACTCATCTCCACCCTGGAACTGCAACCCAGAACTGAGTATGGGCAAGAGTTGCGAATGAGTGGTAGCTGTACCCTGTGTCAGCTAAGGGTCCACTTTAATCTCTTTTTGGTCACTTATCAGAAAGATTCCCTTCTGTTCTCTGGGCTTAGAACCCCCAAAACTGCTGATGCTGTTGCGGGCTCCAGACAGGCTTCCCTGAGTGTTACAGACTTCTGTCAATCTCTTAAGTTTTCATAGGCTAGAAAAACGTCTCACCCCAGCCTCTTGTTGGCTCTGCTGCTCTGCCTGATTTGAGCTGTTATTTTAAAGTTATTTGGGGAGGAGTGTTGGGAGAGTTCAGCTGGGTGACTGCCCCTAATTTGCCATCTTGGCTCCTCTAATATGTATTTTATATTTCATTTTGGGATCAATTATGCAATCTGTTTACGTTTTTTCCTCTAGCTTCTGACCTTATCATTCCACTGAAACTGCTCTCTCTGAAATCACTAACAATCTCTTAGATTCCAAATCTTATGGTCTTTTCTCAACCTTCCTTCTCTTTGACTTCTCTTTAGCCTTTGACACTGTTGCTCACTCTCTCTTCTTTACTGCTTTCTTCTCTCTAGGTTTTCAGGGCCTTGTTCTCACCTAGTTTTCCTCCTACCTCTCTGACCACTCTTCTTTTCTCTCCTTTGCTAGATCCTCCTCCAGATCACACCCTCTAACCAAAGGTGTCCCACAGGGTTCTATCCTGGTCCCTTTTCTCCCTCTATACTTCTTCACTTGGTGATCTCAACAGCTCCCACTGATTTAATGACTGTCATTATGCTGATGATTCTCCAAGCTACCTTTCTTGCCCCAGTCTCTCTGCTGACCTCTAATCTCACATGTCCAACTGCCTTTCAGATGTCTCAAATCAGATGTCCGGCAGACATTTTAAGGTCAACATGTCCAAAATAGTGTTCATTACCTTCCCCCAAAACCTTGTCTCCTTTCTACCTTCCCATACTCCCAGTCCCTCAGGAGCACAACCTAGGAACCATCCTGGATTCATCACTATCTCCCTCCTCCCTCCCCGTGCCCCATATCTAAGCTGTTGTCAGGGCCTATCATTTCTCCTTTGCAGCATCTCTCATATATGCCCCCTGCTGTGACTCTGCCACCGCTCTAGTGCAGGCCTTAATCACCATTTATATGCCTTGAACACTGCAACGGATTGTTGGTGGCTCAGGCTGCCTTATGTCTCTGTCCATGCTAATCCATTTTCCACTTAACCACCAAAGTGATTTTCTTAAAACACAAGTCTGATGCCACTCCCCTGCTCAATGAACTATAGTGGCTCCCTATTGCCTTTAAAAGCAAATATAAAATGTTCACTTTGGTGCTCAAAGCCCTTCATAACCTATTCCTAGCCCCTCTCTCCCTTTCCGGACGTCTAGCACATTACTTCCCAACACATACTCTTTGATTCAGTAACACTGGCCTCCTGGCTGCTCCATCAGCAAGATGCTTCATTTCTCCACTCTGAGCTTTCTCTCTAGCTGTTCCTCAGGCCTGGAATGTTCTCCCTCCTCTGCTCCAACCCCTGACCTCCGTTTAAGTCCCAACTAAAATCTCACCACTTACAGGAAGCCTTTCACAATGCCTCTTCATTTCCATGCCTTCATTCTGATAATTATTTCCTGTTTGTCCTGTCTATCACTTGCTTTATACATATGTTTGTACACTGTCTCCCTCATTAGACTGTAGGCTCCTTGAGGTCAGGGACCATCTTTTCCCTCATTTTGTATTTCTAGTACTTAGCCCAGTGCCTGGCATACAGTAGGTGCTTAATAAATGTTTGTTGAATTGACCTGAACTTCTCATTCACATTAGTGGTATTTCTCTTTTTGTACAGACAGAGGCTGTTGTTGCTCATTCATTCAGTTGCGTCCAACTCTTCATGATCCCATGGACCACAGCACTCCCAGCCTTTCTGTCCTCCACTATCTTTCAAAGTTTGCCCAAGTTCACATTTGTTGTTTCTGTCACAGTATCTATCCATTCCATCCTCTGCCATCCCTTTCTTTTGCCTTCAATCTTCCCTAACATCAGGGTCTTTTCCAATGGGTCCTGTCTTTTCATTAGCTAGTGAAAGTATTTAAGGTTCAGCTTTAGTATTTGACTTTCCAGTGAATAGTCTGAATTAATTTATTTAAGTGTTGAGTAATCTGACCTCCTCGTCATCCGAGGGACTCTCCAGCACCACAAGTTGAAAGCATCGATTCTGAGGCACTCAGCTTTCTTTATAGTTCAACTTTCACAGCCCTGTGTTACCATTGGGGTGGACAGAGGTTAACAGACATCAAATCTGTCTACTTGTTAACAGTTCAGGCTGGTAAGGAGATAAGAAGCTATTATTAGTGGACTTAAAAAAAAAGGCAATTGATTTCATTTATTCATATTATGCCTGTTCAGTTATTAAAGTTAATGAGTTGCTGGCTATAAAACAATCAAGGGGATTAGCTGGTAATCATTCTGAAAATTCTTAAAGACAAGTTGGGTTGGTCACAAGCTCTCAATTTCTTCATCTGGAAAATGAGAAGGGTGGCAGCAGATTGGTAACATTAATAAAAGAAGAAAATAATGAAAGAGATGCTTGAGGAATAGAAGCACCATGATATGCTGCATGTGGAATTGTAAATTAGTTCAACCATCATGGAAGTAATTTGTGATTATATAAAAAATGATTTAAAATGTTCGTATCCTTCGGCCCAAAAGTTTCATCTCCTAGTCTGTACCCCAAGGAGGTCAGAGATAAAAATACACTATATGTACCAAAATATTCAAAGCAGTACTGTTTGTGGTAGCAAAGAACTGGAAACAAAGCAAGAGCACATTAAATGGAGAATGGCTAAAAAAAATTGTGATACTCTAATATAATGGACTGAAAGAACAATTAATAATTCAGAGATGCATGAGGAAGACTTGCATGAAGTGGTGCAGAGTAAAAAAAGAGGAACCAGGAAAATAAAATACACTATGGCAGAATGATAGCAACAATGTAATTAGAAAGAATTACAACAAGGGGGTAGCTAGGTGGCACAGTGTTGGGGCTCTTGTTGGTAATGGGTTGAATTGGTCCTCAGCTAAAAGGAGGCCCGTGATCACCTGGGGGCAGAATGTGAAGGTTGCACCTGTTTGTGATAAGCAGGATTATCTCTCTGCCTTCGGGGTGATGCACGATTGGGCTGTGGTGAGGGCAAGGCCAGGGGAGGGGCCCTAAGGGGCCCTGGAGAAAGGACTTAAATACAGGCTACCCGGAGGCAGAAGAAAGTCCAGCCACACCAAGTTTAGAGAACATAGCTAGAGGCAAGTGTTGTGTTCTAAAGAAGAGAAAGTCCAGCCACGCCAAGCTTAGAGAATGAGAGAGAAGTCCAGCCACGCCAAGCTTAGAGAATATAGCTAGAAGCAAGCCCTGTGCCTTAAGTTTTCTGTGCAGCTGTTTCTCTTGCAGAAAGCGGAAGCCGGGAGCCAGAGACACCCGAAGCCTGTTGAGGAAGGGTATAGGTGAAACCTATATAGCCTGACCCCCAAAACTGTAACAGCACAGGGAATAGAGCACCAGCCCTGGCGTCAGGAGAACCTGAATTCAAAACTGACCTCAGACACTTAACACAAAAACTAGCTGTGTGACCTTGGGTAAGTCACTTAACCCCCATTGTTCTCCCCCCCAAAAAAAGCAAAAAAAAAAAAAGAAAGAAAGAAAGAAGGAATTACAACAACAAAACCAAACCTGGATGCTTTGTGATCAAGGTTGGTCCCAAAAGGAGAGAAGAAAATATATCTCTACTTCTTTGTGGAGGTAGTGTGTAATATCGCATATGCTATCAGACTCAGTTGATGTGGTAATTAATTTTGCTAGATAATTTTTTTCTTTTTTATTTATTACAAAGGATGGGTCACTGAGCAGAGGGCATATGTCAGAAATAAAGGTGATATGAAAAAGTTACTAATATGAGTTTTTTAATGGAAGGATAGGGTAGAATTGATGATATTCAAGACCTTCTTAGTTTAATATGATTTGAAACAGTCACGCTTAAGAAAGCAAACTACTTAAGAAAAGCTGATCTTATGTTTCTTACGAGCAGCAAATGACATAATGTACGTAAGGCACTTTGCCAACTCCAAAAGGCTACATCAGCGTCAGTAATTTTTCCCCTAGTGGTGCATTTACTTTCAGAACTTGGATTGAAACGGTCACCAGAGGGCAGCAGAAACCCAGCATGAAGTAGCTAGCATTTAACAGCTCGGGAAACAAAGTACGGGCCAGTTTTCTCACTTTACTTTGTAATCTTTGTAGCAAATTAATTTTTTTCAGGAAAAAAAAACCAATTAAATAAATTGTTCCCAGAGAATGTGAATGGATGGAGAGCGGAGTGAAGGTAAATTTTTAGATTTTATAAACAGTTTGAAAAAATCTGTGTGTGATAGTGAATTGGGGCCCTTAGAGTTACTTTTCATTCTCATAAAAACCTTGTTAATAATACCTAGATAATTATTTGATATTATTAAAGTTGAAACTTCATCTTAATTCATCCGTATATCTACATACATATAAACATACCCATGGATGTGTGTGTGTGTGTGTGTGTGTGTGTGTGTGTGTGTGTGTGCTAGCCTTGGAATCAGGACCAGGAAGCATGGGGTTCAAGTCAAACCTTACTTCGTGCAAATCTTCCCCATGCATCTCTGAATTATTCGTTGTTCTTTCAGTCCATTATATTAGAGTGCCACAATTTTTTTAGCCATTCTCCATTTAATGGGCTCTTGTTTTGTTTCTAATTCTTTGCTACCACAAATAGTACTGCTTTGAATATTTTGGTACATATAGTATATTTTTATCTCTGACCTCCTTGGGGTGCAGACTAGGAGATGAAACTTCTGGGCCAAAGTCAAACACTTTCCTTCCTTCCTTCCTTCCTTCCTTCCTTCCTTCCTTCCTTCCTTCCTTCCTTCCTTCCTTCCTTCCTCCCTCCCTCCCTCCCTTCCTTCCTTCCTTCCTTCCTTCCTTCCTTCCTTCCTTC